>VMDO01014947.1:0-52803 GCA_007922755.1 Pedetes capensis | reverse complement strand
TAAAGAATCAACTTTATTTCATCAATTCTTTGTATTGTTCTTTTAGTTTCCATTTCATTAATTTCTGCCATGATCTGTATTATTTTTTTCTGTTTGCTGTTCTGTTTTTTCTGTATATATGTATTTTGCTTTCTATTCACTCCTTGACTTTTTTTTTGGATTGAGGGTATTTTTTCTTTCTTAATATTTCTTTGTCATTCTCTTTCTTTACCATTTACTAGTCTATCTCAAGTATTTCAGGGGTTAATGATACATTCAACACAATTTGTAGTCAGTCGATATTTGTATTATCCTTAAAAGAATACAAAGATTTTGGAAAGATTAGCTCTAATCTCCCTTCTTCTGGTATATATCTTTTTATCCTCATTATAGACACTATTATTTTATATAGTCAAAGTTTCTTCAAATTTCTCACATTTGATGATATCTTTGTTTCCTATTTCTTATATCTAACATCTTCCTTTTAGAATCATTGCTTTTTTTCTTGGAGAGTATATTCATGACTTCACTATAGTGAGTTTATCAGAGGTAACTTTTCTTATCTTTTCCTATGTTGAAAAATGTTTTGAATATCTCACTGGGAATTCTAGTTTAATAATTTCTTTCCTTTCTTCTATTACTGCTTTGGTAAGTCAGCAGTTAATTGCTGTTCTTTTGTAGTTAATATGTCTTTTGCTTTTTAATGATTTTTTGTTTATTCTTGTTCATTTTAAGATTTGTATATTGTTCTGGGTATTTTGTGGTTTAATTCTGATGAGTCAAGGAATAGGTTTCTTTTATTTATCATGCATAAGATTTATTGGACTTACATCTAAGGGATTTTGGTCTTTCATCAAGTCTAGAAATTTTCAGCCACCATTTCTTTAAAAATTATCTTACCCTTATTTTGTTCCAATATAATTATATAAGGCTGCGCTTATTTTCAATATATCAAAGTATTTTCTGTGTTCATTTACAAAGCAAAGGTTATTGGATCACTTTACTATGTAAATATATTTGTTGATTTACTGTTTATTCATTTATTCAATATTGTTGCTTAGCAACAACCATACACTAATGTGTTTGACACTTTACTAGGTACTGAACATATACTGCTGAATAAGAAAGGACAGTTCCTATCCTCATAGACTTTAATATCTAGAATACTAAAAGTGGAATAGCATTAAAATGAAAAAAAATATAGCCAGGCATGGTGGTGCACACCCTTAATCCCAGCACTTGGGAGGCTGAGGCAGATGGCTCTTGAGTTCAAGATCAGCCTGGGATACAGAGCAGGATTCTATCTCATAAAGCAGAAACAAAAATGACAACAAAAATCTACCATCAGGGATTTTATGGCATAGGACAGCTTCTGTTTATTTATGTTTAGTTGGTGCCAGTCACCATGCTAAACACTTAAATACATTATTATCACATGATAAAACTCCAAATATTTTAATTAGGTATACAATCTTTTGACAGGTTAATTTCAGTCTTCTTTTTCAAAGTAATCATCCATATTCTAATCCATACCTCCACTTGGCCTCCTTGAGCTACTCAACTTTTCCAGAAACAACTATAATCTTCCATGATTTCACCTTCCATTATTTGGGAAATCCTACTGATCTATACATAATCTAATTTTATTTCATTGACCACAGGTTATAAAATTTCCCAGGTTGTCAGTTTTTCCTTTCTTTATGATTCCATATCAATTTGTTCAAATCCATAATCAGTCAGTTCTCCATAGCTATAGTCTCACAGGCTTTGATTATGCCAGCTGTGATAAAAAATGTTCAGAAGAAATCCAAGTGTCTGTATTGAACATATACAGACTTATTCATGCCATTATTCCCCAAATAATACAATATAATAACTACTTACATTATATTAAGCATTAAAAGTAATCTAGAAATGGCTTGTCATACCATGGGGGCTTGCATATTTTGTGATGCTGAAAGCTATGCCACTGGTATTACAGATATCAGCAAATTCACCCATGGTAGACAGGTTTCAGCTAAGCTTTTAGACTAGGATAGCAGCCCAATCTGAAAACAATTTCATTGAAAACCCTATGAATAGCAGTGAAGTACTGTTAAATATAGGGCTGGAAAATGAGCCTCTATTCTGGAAGGCATTCAAGAAACAACTGGGGAAGAGTTGCCACCTCAAAGGAGGTCAACCTTAATGATGGGAATGGAGTAAGCCCCAGGGAGCTCCATTTCCTCATGTGAAACATGGAATGTATGTAGTATGAGTCCAGGAAAATTAGAAAAAATCAAAAGTAAAGTGGAACACAAAAACATCAACATTCTAGGAATCAGTGAGCTAAAATGGACTGGCATGGGCCATTTTGAATCAGATAATCATATGGTCTACTATGCCGAGAATGACAACTTAATGAGAAATAGAGTTGCATTAATGATCAAACAAGACATCTAAAGATCTATCCTGAAGTATAATGCTGTCAGTGATAGAATGATATCTATATGTGTACAAGGAAGGCCAGTTATTATTCAAATTTAAACACCCAGCACTAAGGTCACTGATGAAGAAAGGGAAGATTTTTACCAGCTGCTGCAGTCTGGTAAACTGTAACCAGAATGCATTGATAATTACTGGTGTTTGGAAGCTAAAGTTGAAAACAGAGAAAAAGGGTCAATACTTGGAAAATATGGCCTTGGTGACAGAAATGATTCTAGAGATCACATGATAGAATTTTGTCAGACTAATGACTTTTTCATTGCAAATACATTTTTCCACCAATATAGACAGCTACTATACACATGGAATTCACCAGATGGACATACAGGAACCAAATTAACTACATTTGTGGAAGGAGATGCTGGAAAACCTTAATATTAGAAGTCAGAACAAAACTAGGTGCTGATTGTGGATCAGACCATGAACTGCTTATATGCAGATTCAAACTGAAACTGAAAAAAATTAAAACAAGTGTACAACAGCCGAGGTATGACCTTCAGTATATCCCACTTGAGTTCCGAGACCGTCTCAAGAACAGATTTGATGCATTAGACACTAAAGATTGAAGACCAGATGAGCTATGGCATGACATCAAAGACATCATTCATGAAGAAAGCAAAGGTTATTTAAAAAAGGAGAAAAAGAAAAGAATAAATAAATGTAATAAGAGACTCAGAAATTTGCACTTGAATGTCGAGCAGCTAAAGTAAAAGGAAGATGTGATGAAGTTAAGGAACTAAACAGAAGATTTCAAAGGGCAGCTTGAGAAGATAAAATCAAACATTATAATGACATGTTCAAAGAGCTGGAGATAGAAAATCAAAAGGGAAGAACATGGTTTGTTTTTCACAACTTAAAGAAGAAAAAATTCTAGCATCAAGTGGCAATAGTGAAGGATTCTACAGGGAAAGTACTAAAAAATGCAGGAAACATTGAAAGAAGATGGAAAGAACACACAGAGTCATTATATTGGAAAGAATTGGGGGATGGCCAACCATTTTAAGAGGTTGCATATAATCAGGAACCAATGGTACTGAAGGAAGAAGTCAAAGCTGCCTTGAAGGAATTGGTAAAACTGAAGGCTCCAGGAATTAATGGAATACCAATAGAGATGTTTCAACAAACAGCTGAAGCACTGGAGATACTCACTTGTCTATGCCCAGAGATTTGGAAAACAGCTACCAGGCCAACTGACTGGAAGCCATATTTGTGCCTATTCCCATGAGGGGGGATCGAACTGAATGTGAAAATTATCAAATGATGTCATTAAACTCACACAAGTAAAATTTTGCTAAAGATCATTCAAAAGTGACTGGAACAGTATATTGACAAGGAACTGCCAGAAAACCCAGCCAGATTTGGAAGAAGGCATGGAATCAGGGACATAATTGCTGGTATCAGATGGATATTAGACAAAGCAGAGAATACCAGAAAGATGTCTATTTATCATCTATTGACTGTGCAAAGGCATTTGACTATGTGGATCATAATAAATTATGGATAACATTGCAAAGAATGGGAATACCAGAGGACTTAATTTTACTCATGAGGAAGCTGTAAACAGACCAAAAGGCAGTTATTTGAACAGAACAAGGTCTCAGTGCCTGGTTTAAAGTCAAGAAAGGTGTATATCAGGGCTATACCCTTTCACTGTACTTCTTCATTCTCTATGTTGAGCAAATACTCTGAGAAGGTGGACTTTATGAGGAAGAATGTGGCATCATGATTGGAGGAAGGCTCATTAACAACCTGCATTATGCAGATGGCACAACTTTGCTTGCTGACACTGAAGACGATTTGAAACATTTACTGATGAGGAGGAAAGAACACAGTCTTCAGCATGGGTTATGCCTCACCATCAGGAAAACAAAAACCCTTGCATTTGGGTCAGTAAGCAAATTCATGATAAATGGAGAAATGATTGAAGTTGACCAAGATTTTGTTTTACTGGGTTCTACAATCAATACTCACCAAAGCAGCAGTGAAGAAATCAAAAGACATATCACATGGGGAAAAATTGTTGCAAAAGACCTCTTTAAAATGTTGAAAAGTAAAGATGTTATGTGAAGATGAAGGTGTGCCTGACTCATGCCATGATTTTTTTCAGTCCCATCATATGCTTGTGAAAGCTGGATATTGAATAAGGGGGACGAGAGAAGAACTGATGCCTAATAAACTAGTAAGTCCACCTTTCTATGTAGAGAATATTTCCAGGCTGTTACACAAACACAAAAAGGGAAAAGTAAGGAGGAGCCCAGGAGATCCCACTGAGTCAGGGACAAGAAGGTGGCAAGTGTTTTCAGGACCAGAGATGAGGAAACTGTACACAGAGAGAATTCTGGAGATCTGCAAAGGACCTTCCTTGAGGGTACTGGCCAGGAAACTCCTGAAAGTTAGGGAAAGAACAAGTTGAAAGGTTTAGAGATAACAATGTCTGGCTCCACCTTGGTTCATTATTGAAGGATCTGGTTCATTAGTAGTGCTACCTGGATTGAGTGGTAGTTTTTCACTGATGTTAATCCCAGGGCACAGTAATACTAAAGGATGCTCTAAGGGACTTCCTGTATTCCAGGTATACTCTTCCTTATCTACATTGTGGAGAAGTAGTCCAATTTCTCTTTGGTGGTCAGGATAAATCACCCAATCCCACACAACAACTGTTATTTGCCAGCTGAAGTGGCATGAAGATCCCAAAGTGTCTTGGGTGGCAGTCTTCTAGTTGAATGGAACCATTGTGTCTCTCAGTGGAAGCATTCCTCCTTTAGTAATCATGACTTGTAGGCCAGCATAGCATAGATATGTGATGACTTCTGCTAGTGGGTAGTTAGGGGAATCTTAGTCCATTTTCTGTTGCTATAACAAAATATTTGAAACTAATTAATTTATAAAGAATAGAGGTTTATTTGGGGTCATGGTTCTGGAGGCTGGGAAATCCAAGAACATGGCACAGATGAGGGCCTTGTGCTACTTCAATTTATGATGGAAAGCAGAGGGCAAGTAGGAACTTGCAGAGGAGATAAAATGGAAGGGGAAGTCTTGCTTTCTAACAACATGCTGGCATGGTAACTAATTCAAACCCATAAGAAAGTGACTAATTCCTCTTAAATGACGTAGTCATTAAAGGCTCTGCCTACAAATACTACCACAATTAAATTAAATTTAACTATGAGATTTGGTGGAGATGAACTACATCTAAAGTGCACATAACAAGAGTAAGAGGAAGTGGTACCATTCCCATTTCCATCCTTGGTCCCTGGACCATAAATTCTAGCTTTTGGAGTGATAACACTATATACTGCGCCTTAACTCAGAGTATATACAGCCTGCTGGAGAACTTACCCCAGTCCTGAAAAATATTGCTACCTAGCTGGCTTGGTCAGTGAATCTTCCAAAGGCCATTTCTGCTGGGCATGGTGCTGCACACGTGTAATCCAAGTGCCTGGGAGGCAGAGACAGGAGAATTACAAGTTTGAGGCCAGAGGTAGCCTATGTAACTTAGTGAGACCCTGTCTCAAGATAAAAATTTTAAAGGGCGGGGGTGGGCGTGAGGGTGCAGCTCTGTGGTAGAGCCCTTGCAAAATACAGGCGAGACCCTGGGTTCAACTCCCCAGGACTGCAAAATAAATAAATAAAAAGCCATTCCACTATTCTGTGAAAGTCGTTGCTTCAGAACAGTTGGGGACATGGTTAATCCAGTGGATTCCATGAGCATGGGCCCATTGCCATATTTCTTTTGCTATGAACTGAGTTTCTTAATCAGAAACAGTGCTGTATGGAGTATCAAGACTACGGATAAGCCATTCTCAATCTGGATGGTAGTTTTAGCAGAAGCTTTATGTGTAGGGAAAGCAAATCAATAGTCAGAATAAATGTCTTTTCCAGGAAGAACAAACCACTTGTCCTTCTGTGATGGAAGCAGTCCAGTGTCACTTCCTGCCATCAAGTAGCTGGCTGGTGACCTGTGAATGGTGCTATATTTGAGATTCAGTGTTGGTGTCTGCTATTAGCAGATACACTTGGCAGGGGCCCTAGCAGGTCAGTCGGGGTGAATGGAAGTCTATGTGGGCTGAGTCTATACATAATCTCAATCCCTGACACTACAGTCCCTTTTTTTTAATGAGACCATTGGGTGGTGACAAGATTGTCTGGAAAAAGAGGCTTATAGGTATGTACCAAACAGGGCATCCTATGTACTTGATTATTAAGATCTTCCTCTGTTGATGTCTCCCTTTAGTAGGATTCATATGGAACATGCATATCTTCACATTTTCTTGCCCATTGAGAAATGTGCTTCATAGACCTCTTCCCCAAATTTCCTTGCAATCAGTTTTCCCCTCATTCCATGTTCCTGGATATCCAGCCCAATCATTGGCCACAGCCTATAACTGATGTATAACACACAGATGGCCATTTCTCCTTCCAAGCAAAGTGAAAAACCAGGTGCAGTGCTTGAAGTTGTATCCACTGGGAGGATTTCTCTTCACTACTGCTGTTCAGGAGCTGGGATTTAGCTCAGTTGCAGCCTCTGAGGTCCCAAGTTCGATTCCCAGCACTACAAAAATGGGAGAAGGACATGGCAATCCACTCCCGAGGCAATCCTGAAACAATCATCCATTGAAAACCCTAAAAATAGATCTACCATATGACCCAGGTATAACACTATTGGGAATTTACCCAAAGGGAGATGGGTCATCATACCACAGAGACACCTTCATCTCCATGTTCAGTGCAGCGCTTTTCACAATAGCAAGGATATGAAATCAACCAAAGTGCCCTTCAACAGAAGAATGGATAAAAAAACTATGGTATATATACACAATGGAATACTATTCAGCAATCAAGAAAAATGAAATAGGGTCATTCGCAGCAAAATGGATAGAATTAGGGAAAATTATTTTGAGTGAACGAACACGAGCTCAGAAAGAGAAACAATACATGTTCTCACTCATATGAGGGAGCTGATTCAAAATTACAAGAAGGAAAAATCCTATTCAAAGGTTGGATCATAATAAAAGGGGGGGGGAAGATAAGAATGATGTCAATATAAATGGACTAGAAATTGCATGTAATTGTCCTAACAAGATAAAAACAAAGACTACTACAGAAAAAGTTTCTATCTTAAACAGAACTGGAACCCAAGGACATATAGAAAAATACTACTAAGTAAAAGATAGAGAAGACTTAGATGGGAAACTTATATGGGAAGGGTGGGAGGGGGAGAAGCATAGTGGAGGGTAAGGTGTAACCTATATGAATAATGTTTATCAAAATGCATATATGAAAATGTCACAATGAAAAGGATGTCAAAATGAATCACATTATGATGTACATTAAAAATTTCTAATTAAAAAAATAAAAAAGAAAACCCTATAAGGGTCGCTATGAGTTGGACCTGACTTGATGGCACCTAACAACAACAACAACGGTTGTTCAGAGATGTCCTAGGAAGGGGCTATATAGAGTACTGCAGCTGGCCACTTTTGGGTTGTGCCTACATACTGTGCAGAATATCTATGAACTAGGCTTGGGTCTTCTATTTCTCTGTCATCTGATGAAAGTGAGTTTCCCATGAGGTGATATGAGCAATTTGGGTGAGGGAAAGCAGCATAGCAAAAGTGGAGTCGGTGGGTATTTTGACTACTTCTTCATGTAACCTGCTTGTGACGTCAGGGCTTTTACCAGGCCCAATCAAGAACATGTCACATATAAAGATTATTTTGAATGAAATAGAGAAAGCATAGGCCTCCCCTGACCTCAAATCTCTTTTTAATGTCCATGTTGTCAATTGCAATATCATCACACCTATAAGGAAGAAAATCTACAATATTCCCAGAATAGTTTAACTTTTTCTTTTTACTTTGAGTTCTTCCAAACAAAACCATTATATTAAAAATCCAAAAGGGCAAAAATATCATTGTGATACTGGTTAGAAAGCTTTAACAATAACAACAAAAAGCCAGAATGAGAATATTTTGCTAAATATATAACAGAATGTGATGTAGGAGTGTACACATAAAATTCTGTCTGTAATTCCTGCTTTTTCCTTCTTGTACTTGTGATAAAGCAGCTATAGTGGCATCATGTCGTCCTTGAGCCAACCTGGGATTTTCTTTTGAGATGAAATATTTGTCCTGGGAAAATCTTACCTAACAGTGTTGAGATTGACATGTGCATTTACTTTTTATTAGGCATGTACTGATCTGACCTGCTTAAGTTTTACTGGCACTTTCAGTCATGAGAAGATCTCTGATTTATGATAGCAGAATTTTAGGTGATTCACTGGGCTTGTTAATCCAAATGATTACTTGGCAGTGATTTACATTGGAGAATAAGCAAATAACTTATTTTCTTTTTTTTTTTTTAAAGATATCTAAATTACTTTGTGCCAGCAGTTGTACCACTGTGGCATCCAATTCCATCAGATCTCAGAAGCTAAGCAGGGTCAGGCCTGGTCAGTACTTGAGTAGGAGACCTCCTGGGAACACCAGATACTATAGGCTTGGGAGAAAGACCTGGCAACTCACTCCCAAAAATCAATCCTCCATTGAAAACCCTATGAGTAGCAGAGAAGCACTGACAATAGTGATTCACCTATTGTATGTAGGGTGGCTATGAGTTGGACACCAACTGGATGGCACCTAACAACAACAACAAATTACTTGGTATCAAGCCACTGAAATATATTAGTTAAAGTATAATTTACGTAAAATACAGTGCATACATTTTAGGTGTTTTGATGCCATGAGTTTTAACAATTGCATAAATCCATGTAATTTTTACACAAAACATTTTTATCACCATGGGAAGGCCTTTTGTGCCCCTTTCTAGCCAATTTCCTCCTTTCCTACTGAAGCAGCCACTTTCTGGGTTTTCTGACTATATCTTCATTTTGCCTGTACTTAGACTTTATGTCAATGGAATCATTCATTATTCTTTTGTGTCTAGGAATTCATATTTATTTATTTGTTTATTGTTGTTGTTGTTGTTAGGTGCCGTTGAGTCGGTATCCAACTCATAGCAACCCTCATAGGGTTTTCAATGGCTGACTGTTTCGGGATTGCCTTGGGAGTGGATTGCCAGGTCCTTCTCCCAATTAGTTTATTAGGCATTCATATTTATTTATTTGTTTATTTTGTTTGTTTATTTATTGAGTCAGGATCTCACTCTGTAATCTAGACTGGCTTCAAACTTGTGATCTTCCTACTTCTGCCTCTCAGGTGCTGGGGTTATAGTTGTGTGGCACCAAGCCTGGTGCTTAGCCATTGGAATTTAAATACTTTTTGTCTATTTTATAGAAAATTTTCATTTTTCACATTTTATTTACGAAAATACTTTTGAAATCAACTCCCAATCAAATACTTCCCTTTGAGTTCAGTACTTTGAGTTTATTTATTTATTTACTTATTTATTGAGACAAGTTCTCATTGTATAGCCCAGACTGGCCTAGACTCACTATGTAGACCAGGTTGACCTCACTTTATGTTGATCCTCTTGCCTGAGCTCCAGAGTGCTGAGATTACAGGTGTGCAATACCCCACGTGGATCCAGTATTTTCCTTGCTTTTTGTTGTTTTGTTAGGTGCCATCGAGTTGTGTCCAAATCATAGTGAGCCTGTGTACAACAGAATCAAACACCATACCTCACACTGTCAGTGCTTCTCTGCTATTCATAGGGATTTCAATAGCTGATTGTTTTCAGGAGTGAGCTACCAGGTCCTTCTCCCACTTTTGTAGTTCTGGGGATTGAACCCAGGGCCTCAGAGTGCACAAAGTGGTACTCTACCAACTGAGCTTCACTCTATCCCTTGCCTTGTTTACTGAAAGTACGTAAATAAAATTTGAAATATGAAGATAAAGTCATAGTTTTTTTCTGGTAAGTCATATTAGGTTCCATTTTGCCACCCCAAATAAGGAGACATTTTGGCTTTCTCTGTTTGTAACAGACCACTGTAGCATGTAGTTGGGCTAGGCTTTCAGGAATCACCTAACTAATCAGCAGTCCTTGACCATCTTCTCTCAACTAGCCATTCAGCTACACAGACTTTGAAGATAGAGTGGAGAACCAGAAAGATGAGCTGCCTGCTTTCATGCAGTTTGTGTTATAGCAGGAGGGACAGAACATAGATAATAATGGCACTGGCCTGTGATGAGTGCTATGGTAGGGGAGCTCATGGAAGCTATGATAACCTAGCTTTGCCAGAGGATCCCAGAGGTGCCCATAAGGAATGGAAGGTTAGGGTAGGAGAAGAAAGAGAAGAGGGATTGAGCCAGGGAAAGAGACAGAGGAGAAGAAAAGGGGATGATTGATTCAGAGACCAGAATGGGCAGTAGTAGGGAGGTGACAGCATGGTACCTATGAAGTATGTAGGAGGACACAAAGAAGCTCAGTAATGACCAAAAGTTGCCAAGGAGGGAAAGGACAAGAGTAGCAGAAGCCTTGGAGCCACACAGGAGTTTTATATTCATTCCAAAATTAAGGAAGTCCACTGAAAAGTTTCAAGTGAGTTGTTACAGGTTCAGATTTTCAAAAAACCCTTTTGTTTGTGTCACAGAGAATGGGCTAGAAAGAAATAAGACTGCAGACATGGAGACACCTCAGAGTCCACTGCGTGACCCAGAGTGGTAGGCTTGTGAGAAGGTTATTGAACTACAGGTATTTTAGAGGTAATCAGATCAGGTTTTGGTGAATGGGATTGGGTAGTGAGGTAGAAAAATAACTCAAAGATTCCCATCAGATTTCCTATCTAAACAACTGGCCATTTGGGACTACTATTTCCTGAGAGAGGGAACACTTGAAGAAAAGGCCACATGGGGGATGGACACACACACACACACACACACAGTTACCTAGTTCAATTTTCTGGCATATATGCATTTTTCAGGTGCTTGTAAGGGATTCCAATGGCAATGTCAAACAAACAAACAAACATACAAAACAAACAAACAAACAAACAAACAAAAAACTACATCTGAAGCTCAGGAACTTGACCAGAGATGCACATTTGGTCATTATCAGAAAATAATTAGCTATGGAAATGACAGTGGGTGAAGCCAGGTGAGGGGGCACAGTCCTGTAATCCCAGCATTCAGGAGGCCAATGCAGGAGGATCATAAATATGAAGGCAGCCTGAGTTAAACAGCAAATTTAAGACCAATCTGGGCTACATAGTATGAGGCTGTCAAAAAAAAAAAAAAAAAAAGAAAAGGCAATGCTAGTGGGTGAAATTAGAAATAATATATTGTTTCTTAAACTAGGTTCTCTGTGAGATGCTTTGAATAAAATTACTTTGTGTTCAAGTAAGTTTAGGAAATGGGTCAAGTAGTACAAAGCACACTAGTATCAAAAATGTGTTTCCTTTTTCATAAGGCTGTGTTTCCCAACTCAACCTGCTATCCCCACTATTGTCATTCTCTGGGAGAGGAAAACCAAATCCTACTAGTCTTCTGCCACATGGTTTCAACTTGTGGATGACACAGAACCAACTAACCTGGCCCTGGGCAATGGGAGTTCTGTCTCACCTTCTAGTAGTTATAGGATGCAACAAGTCTGTGCACAGAGTTGCAATATAGTCAAGTGCTTTGGTTTGCTGAATGCTTAATGCCATGTTTAAGGTAAACTTTAGGTGCAATACCCTGCAAATTTTATGTCTTGTTTTCTGAACTCAGCTTAAAATTTGATGGTGCTGTTGTTGGATACTAAGATAGCTATAATTTTGTTCTATTGTAGTATTGTTTAGCAGGAGACATTCATCATTTAATGATGTTTTGGAAATAGCTCATGTCCTCCTTTCTTTCTCTCTTACCCAGTATATTTATAGCTATGAAAAGGCTGTGGCCCTGGGTGGTTGCTAAATCTTTCACTTGCAATCATAAAACAGGCTGTGAGATATGCAGTGTCTGTTCAATTAAGCAAGATTATTTTATAGTCTAATAAGAGAAAAGGCATTCAGGTACAGTATTAAAACAAATGAACTGGAATATTCCCAACAGTTCCATTGGTTCATCTAGTATCTCTATGCTGTTGACCTTTAATGTCATCAGAGTCTCTTAGCTGAGAATTGGGCCCATTTTTAAAAACATCTACTCTATCCAGATGACTATAGGCACCTCACATCTAAAATTCAAAAGAGAGCTTGCCATATCATCCCCTGGAAAGAGAAAATAGGAAAAACCCAATCATTTCTTTCAAATCTGTGTCTCTTGGTTTCCTATCTTGCTTCATGGCTTTCACTGATTTATTTTTTCAGGAAATATTTATTGTATTCAAAAAGCCAAGTATTATTTTACATCCTGGGGAAGAACAGAGAGTGAGAAAGACAAAGAACTATTTTCCAAGGAACTCATATTCAGAAGATGCTTTCCTCTATCCAGAAGTTCAGTCTAGTATCAGGTCACCTTGATGTTTCTATCTTTCTCTCTTCTTCAAATCTAGTAGGTTACCCATTCAATTAGTCAGAAATGATTTTGCACCTCGTGATTCTACCCCACTCTTCCTATAATTGATTTCCCTGGATAAGATAATTAATTCTACCCTGGATTGTTTCAACACCCCTCATCTGGATTCTCTGCCTGTCCTCTCCTTTTTTCAGTCCTTCTCCTGCCTCTACCCACCTACTATAGGTATCTTCTAAAACATAGACCTGCTCAAGTCCTTCTACTTTCAAATCTTTAGTGACCATTGTTTATGAGAAATATGTGATCTTTGATTGGATTTGAAATTCTAATCTCATTTCATGTACTTTCTTAATCTCATTTTCCTCTTTTCTCTCTATTCCTTACAGAACTTCTCCCAAACACACTATGGACTTGTAATTAATTCTTTCTGCCTGTGCTCTGTCCCCATATCCATATCCTGGATTAGAATCCTTTCATCACCTTCATTACTTTCATTGTCATTAAAATGCTCATTAAATTCAGGCTTCTCTGGATAGAAGGGATAATCTTTCCTGCTGTTACTATACCTCAATTTCAGCATTAATTGTATGTTATAGAAACTAAATATTTGTGTACCCTTATCCCACTATAGATCATGGGTTTCTAAAGCAAGTATTAGCAAACTTTTTCTGTAAAGGGTTTTGGAGGCCAAATAGTCTCTCTGTCAACCTCTAAACTCAGCCATCACAATTGGAGGTATTCACAGACAAAATTTTTAAAAAGTGTGCATATGATTTCAGCAAACTTATTTATGAGTGCCGAAATTTTAATTTCATATAATTTTTACATGTTGCAGATATTTTTCTTCTTTTGCTTTTCATTCACCCATTTAAAATCACAAAAATTATTCTTAGATTGTTTTGTTGTTATGTAGAGTTGGGTCTAACCATTAGGATTTTCAATGGGAGTGGATTGCCAGGTCCTTCTCCTGTGTCTGCAGTGCTAAGGATCAAACCTGGGTCCTCAGAGAGTACAGAGAAGTGCTCTACCAACTGAGCTAAACCTCAGTCCATTCTTAGGTTGTGAATCATACAAGCATTGGCTTTTCCTGTGTCCTATAGTTGGATCACCTGTTCCAAGTGTAGGGTGATTTCATATTTATTTTCCTATGGCATCCGATCCTGCCAGATCTCGGAAGCTAAGCGGGGTCGGGCCTGGTTAGTACCTGGATGGGAGACCACCCAGGAACACCAGGTGCTGTAGGCTTGGGAGAAGGACCCGGCAACCCCCTCTCAAAAATCAATCTGCCATTGAAAACCCTATGAACAGCAGAGAAGCACTGACAATGGTGTTTCCCCTGTTGAACAGAGGGTGGCTATGAGTCGGATACCGACTCGACAGCACTTAACAACAACAACATACCACTGACAACTAGCAATGCATGTAGGATGGAATAAAGTTTGCTAAAATGAATTATATGGAAACAAACACTTGTCCTTTTATGGTATCTTCTGTTACAAATCACAGTGGTGTGATATCGCAAATTTTTTTAATTAACTGAAGAATAACTAGAAAAGCATTTTTAAATTTCAATCTGTGCTTTAAAAACTTTCTGAAGTATGTTATTCCAATTTTCTGCCCTAGTAAGTACAGTTTAGTGAATATATTTAATGATTATCTTGCAGTAGCCCCCAGGTCATGATTAAAGATAAGAATTCTCATCATATAGCTAAGTAAATGTAGATATAGAAGGTATAGCTAATTGACCTCCAAATTTATGTAGACTAGGGTTAACCTAGAAATTGCCTTTTTGTTGCAGAGATTAAATCTCTGATATACATTTGTTTTCCAGTGATCTCCTGTTTTCTCTGTCAAATGAAGCATGGGTTCCCAAACCAAAAGAAAACAAAACTAAGTAAAGGTTCTTACCAGTTGGCTTTCAGTTCTACAGCTGGTATAGGGAACTCTGGACATTAAAGCTGTCAACCACTTTAATCTTTCTTCCCATCCTCTCATACAAAGGAGTCAAAGCTACCATATTGGTCAAGGAGGAAACATTGAAAATGAGCAAGTTTTTAATGCTAACCTAAGGAGGGGGCGGGGGAGAATCATAGGTATATATAGCATGATTGTTGTTGTTAGGTGCTCTTAAGTGGGGTCCAACTCATAGTGACCCTATGTACGGCTGAATGTCTGGTTTAATGATCTAGTTGAAGGTTTCCTTTATATTAAAGTGCCAAAATGGACACTCAGAAGTGTCTAACAGACTTTTGGTTTAAGATGGCTGATTGAAAGCAGCCTCTGTATGACCTGGTAATACAAAGGACTCAGAATAAGAAGGAATGAAGTCTTTTCCATGGAAAGAAGGTAAGCACAGAAACCACAAAGGAGACTGTTGGTTAGTGCCAGATAGCAGAAAGTTGCTGAACAGCAAGAATGACTGAATATGACACATCTCTAGCTGTGGCTTCCAATGAGGGAGGGGAAACACAGCCCTTGTCCAAAGAGGTAAGCCAGACAGTCCTAGCTTTCAGTCTTGCAGTCCCACAGGATAAGGCCACAGTCCTTGAAGCCCTTGAACTCTTCCAGGGACTTGCTGAGACATTGACTCTCTCTATCTGAGGGGTTCTGCATTGGATGAGTGACTCTCTTTTCCATGCTTCATGCATTGGAGGGCTTTTAATCAATATCATCTTGAGAGGGAACTTATTGTGTGAGACTGAGCTACTCAGGGGCCCTGAAAACAAAGAATTATCACTCATAAAAGGACTGGGGGTGACCTGCCACAGCCTCCATGTGCTGCCCACTTGCAGCAAATAGTTACAGTTAGTGGAGAGATAGACACTGACAGAGGTTCAGCCAGCAAGAAGAGGCTTGGGAAAGTCATTCAGAAGCAAACCCCACCCACTGGGGAGAGGAGATGGTTCCATCTCCTCAGGTGAACTACAGAGACTGTCAACTCTGAGCCATGGTCAGATAAAAAGACTCTATCTTTAATTGACCACCACCTCCATGGAGCAGACTCCAACACTAGAGGCCACAGAAAGAAGCTCCTCTAGTACCTTTTCTTTTTCTTTAAAAAAATCTGGGATATTTTTGTGGGCTTTTTTTGTTTGTTTGTTTGTTTGTAATTTTTTTTCCTTCCTGCTGTATGGGAGATGGGTGGTAAATGCAGTGCCATGGGGTAGTATCACCAGCCTTTTTCTTATTTTTGATTGGAGACAGGATCACATTGAATTGTATAGGCTGCCTCTGGCCTGGGGCTCAAGATCCTCCAGCCTCAGCTCCCAGAGATACTGGAGTTTTTTTAGGGGAGCCAGTTGGTGTCTGTCTCTTTTTGTTTTGTTTGATCTTGTTTTTTCTTTTTCTTTTATATTTGCCATCTTTTCATTGTTAATTTTCATTGCCTCAATTCTCTTTTTTCTAATGTAATCTCTTTTTTCTTCTTTAGTTTTTTTTCTACCTTTTTTAGCCTTCCTGCCTTTTTCTGTATCCCCCTTTTTCTGTTTATCATACTTTAAATCTTTTAGGTTCACAACTTCTTATTGCTCTTCTTCTTGTTATTGTTAGGTGCTATTGAATTGGGGTCTGACTCATAAAGACCCTATGTACAATTGGTGAAAGAAACACCATTGTCAGTGCTTCTTTGCCATTCATAGGGTTTTCAATGGCTGTTTGTTTTTTGGGAGTAGGCTGCTTGGTCCTTCTTCCAAGTCTACAGCACCTGGTGTTCCCAAGTGGTCTCCCATTCAAGTACAAACCAGACCTGACCCTGCTTAGCTTCTGAAATCTGATGGGATTGGACACCACAGGGGTATGGCTACAGGTTTATGTTGACCTAATTCTGTTTATTTATCATTTTCTTTGTTGTACAATCATTTCTTTTTATGTTCATCTCCTTTCCCTCTCTTTATCTAACACTCATTTCCTTTCTAGACTGTCTTTTTCCTTTCTTTTACTTCATACTTGAGGCATCCTCCAGTCTCCCCTTTTTCTGCCACCCGTTCATGTATCAGGCAAATACTATTTATACCTTCAACCTAAGTATTTTGTGATATCATAGATTTCTCAATAAAACTATTGCCATTCTCTGTTATATGGGAGTTGGTGGTGCAGTTGTTGGCATTAAGTGATTTTATATGTGTTTCTAGATCTAGTTTGGTTGGGTATTGTAACTATTATAATGGTTTGTCTTCTTCTGTAGGACTTGGACTTGAGAGTATGATCTCAAGAAAGAAAATCACTCACTAAGAAGACCCCCAAATAAAATAGGAAGTGATACCTACACCTATAGATGCACAAATCACAAATCAAACACATGAGAAACATGAAAAAACAAGGCAACACATCTCCTCCATGAGACCATGATTCCTTAACCACTGAGTCCAAAGATACTGAAACAGAGGGAATATAAGACAAAAAATTTAAAAGTTTATTTGTAAAAATGCTAAATGACTTCAAAGAGAACACAAACCAGCAAATGAATGAAGAAAAATCAATACAGGACGTAGACCAGAAAGTCAAGAATGTGGAAGACAACGTCAGCAAAATGGATGAGAAACTCAGCAAGGAAATTGAGATTTTGTAAAAAGCAAAAACAAAAAACAAAAACAGAAATGTTGGAAATGAAGAACTCAATAAACCAAATAAAAAACACAGTGGAAAGCATCACCAGTAGAGTAGATGAAGCATAAGATAAAATATCAGGGATGGAAGATAAGGTTGAGGAAATACTACATTCAGATATCAGCAAAGAAAATTACTACAATTTTTGAGAACTTTGGGACATGATCAGGAGACTAAACCTAAGAATTCATGAGGCAGAAACGCAGCTGAGATAAAAACTAAAGGCATAGAAAATTTATTTAGTGAAATTATAGCAGAAAATTTCCCAAATCTGATGCATTTAGAGCATGAAATAAACACGACTTGTAAAGAACATCCCCACAACACATAATAATTAATGCTGAGATTAGCAAACAAAGAAACAATATTAAAAGCTGGAATAGAAAGACACCAACTCACTTACAAAGGAAAACCCATCAGAATTACATCAAACCACTCAGCATAAACCCTAAATTCTAGGAAAGGAGGGAAAGATAAACCTCAAGCCCTGAAAATAAATAGTTGCCAACTGGGACTATTATATCCAGCAAAATTGTTATTTAAAATGAATGGATAAATAAAGACATTGTATGACAAGTACACACTAAAGCAATACATGACTACCAAGCCAGCACTATAAAAGATACTTAAAGGGATCCTACACACACAAGAGAAAGAAATTCTTCACTATAAGAGCACTGGAAAGAATATGCTGCATGGGAAGAATGAACAAGTGAAGAGAACTAGGAAAAAATTAATCATGTCTAACTCAAAAATCCAGCAAACCCAAAATAAAAATAAGGGAGAAAGAAAAGAATTAATAATTTATGAACCAACCCAACAGTCAACAAACCTTTCTCAATAATAACCCTAAATATAAATGATCTTAACTCTCTAATTACAAGACATAGATTAGTAGACTGGATTCAAAAAACAAGATCCAACAATTTGCTGTCTGCAAGAGACACATCTCACTGGTAAGTACACCCACAGATTGGAAGTGAGAGGATAGAAATTGATATACCCAAACAACTAGAAGCCAAAAAAAAAAAAAAAAAAAAAAGGTGGGGGGGAAGGAGACACCATCCTTATATTAGACAAAGTAGACTTCAAGTTAAAACTAGTCCAAAGAGACAAAGAAGGTCACTACATGTTAATAAAGGGAACTATTTACCAAAAAGGTATAACAATTGTAAATATATATGCACTTAACATTGGTGCACCCAACTTTATTGAAAAAAAAAAACACTACTAGACTTAAATTGACAGATAGGTCCAGATACAATAATAGTGGGTGACTTCAAAACCTCACTCTCATAAATAGATAGAACACCCAGACAAAAAAATCAACAAAGAAGCTTTAGAGTTAAATACAATAGATCAAATGAATTTAATAGATATATCCAGAGTATTCCACCCAAAAGCTACAGAACACACATTCTTCTTTGCAGCCCATGGAATGTTGTCTAAATAGGTCACTTTTTAGACCATAAATCAAGTCTCAACAAACACAGAAAAATCAAAATAATTTTGTGTATCTTATCAGACCAGAATGGAATAAAACTAGAGATGAACAGCAAGAGAAATTATGGATACTATACAAATACATGGAAAATGAACAATACACTCTTGAATGACCAGTGGGTGCTTGAAGAAATCATGGAGGAAATTTAAAAATTCCTAGAATCAAATGAAAACGAAAACACAAACTACCAGAACCTTTGAGAAGCACCAAAGGCAGTGTTAAGAGGGAAATTTATAGCGATGAATGCCTACATTAAAAATTTACAGCAAGCTCAACAAATAACTTAATGATATACCTCAAACTCATAGAAAAAGAAGATCAAACAAAACCCAATACCAGTAGATGGAAAGAAATAATAAAGATCAGAGCAGAAATTAATGAAATGGAGACTAAAAGAACAATAAAAAGAATTGTTGAAACAAAGAGCTGGCTCTTTGATAAATAAGATTGATAAACCCTTAACAAAACCACCAAAGGAAAGAAATAGAAGATTCAAATCAAGGAAATTAGAGATGAAAAAGGGAACATTACAACAGATTCCAATTAAAACCAGAGAATCATTGGAGAATACTTTGAAAAATTATATTCCAAAAAAATGGAAAACTTAGATGAGATGAATAAATTCTTAGACACATATGACTTATCAAAATTAAGTAAAGAGGATATAAACAACTTAAACAGACCTAGAAAGAGCAGTAAGATCAAAGCAGTAATAAATAGTCTCCCAAAAAGGAAAGCCTAGGACCATATACATTCACTGCTGAATTCTACAAAACCATTAAGATTAACACCAATGCATCTCAAAGTATTCCACAAAATGCAAATGGAAGGAACACTACCACACTCATTCTATGAATCCAGTATTACCTTGATAGCTAAACCATAGAAAGATACATCAATAAAGGAAAACTACAGACCAATATCCTTATAATGAATTTAGATGCAAAAATTGTTAATAAAATAGTTGCAAATTGACTTCAACAACATATTAAAAAATCATACATTATGATCAAGTTGGTTTCAACCCAGGGATGCAAGGCTGGTTCAACATATACAAGACAATAAATGTAAGCAACATATTTATAGGCTCGGAAACAGAAACCACATGATCCTATCAATAAACGCAGAAAAGGTCTTTGACAAAGTCCAACATCCTTTTTTTGATAAAAGCTTTGAAGAAACTAGGTATTGAAGGAACATACCTCAATACAATAAAGAAAATATATGAAAAAACCACCATCAACATCACACTAAATGGGGGAAAACAAAGCATTTCCCCCCAAATCAGGAAGAAGAAAAGGGTGTCCACTGTCTCCATTGATATTTAATGTAGTAATTGAACTATTAGTCACAGCATTAATACAGGAGAAAGAAATAAAAGGAATCCAAATAGGAAAGGAAGTAGTCAAATATTCTCTATTTGCAGCCAACATGATCCTATACTTAAAAGACCCAAAAGAATCCACCAGAGAATCCTTGTTGTTGTTGTTGTTAGGTGCCGTTGAGTCGGCATCCGACTCATAGCAACCCTCATAGGGTTTTCAATGGCTGAGTGCTTCGGGATTGCCTTGGGAGTGGATTGCCAGGCCCTTCTCCCATTTTTGCGGTACTGGGAATTGAACTCGGGGCCTCAGAGACTGCAGCGCAGCGCTCTACCCACTGAGCTAAATCCCAGCCCCAGAGAATCCTTAGAGCTGATAAACACTTTAGGCAAAGTAGCAAGATACAAAATTACTATACAAAAAATAAGTAGCTTTTCTTTATACTTATGACCAGGCAGAGAAAGAAACCAGTAAAACAATCCCATTCACAATAGCTTCAAAACAAATAAAATACCTGGGAAATAACCTAATCAAGAAGTGAAAGACCTCTACAATAAAAACTTTCAACACTAAAGAAAGCAATTGAAGAAGACACCAGAAGATGGAAAGATCTCCCATGCTCATGGATTGGAAGAATTAATATTGTGAAAATAGCTATACTACCAAAAGTAATCTACAGATTTAATGCAATTCCCATCAAAATCCCAATGATATTTTTCACAGAAATAGAGAAACTAATCCAAAAATTCATTTGAAAGCACAAAAGACCTAAATTGCACAAGTGATCCTGATCAGAAAGAACAATGTAGGGGACATCACAATTCCTATTTCAAATTATGCTACAAAACTGTAGTAACAAAAACTGCATGGTACTGACACAAAAACAGACATGTAGACCAATGGAACAAAATACAGCATCTAGAAATAAACCCATGCAGCTGCAGCCATCTGATATTTAACAAAGGTCCCAAAAGTATGAGTTGGAAAAAAGATACCTTTTTCAACAAATAGTGCTGGGAGAACTAGACATCCTCATACACAAGACTGAAATCAGATCCCTCTCTCTCACCTTGTACAAAAATCAATTCAAAATGTACCAAAGATCTTAATGTAAAACCTGAAACTTTGAAACTGCTAGAGGAAAACATAGAGGGCAAAGACTTTCTGAATGTTGTTGTTGTTGTTGTGTGCCATCGAGTCAGTATCTGACTCATAGTGACCCTCATAGGTTTTTCAATGGCTGACTGTTCTGGGATTGCCTCGGGGGTGGATTGCCAGGCCCTTCTCCCATTTTTGCTGTGCCGGGAATTGAACTCGGGACCTCAGAGACTGCAGCGCAGCACTCTACCAACTGAGCTAAATCCCAGCCCCTGACTTTCTGAATAGGACTCCCAAAACACAGGAAAGAATAACAAGAATTGACAAGTGGAACTGCATAAAATTAAAAAGCTTTTGTTTTGCACAGCAAAGGACACAATTATCAGAGTGAAGAATGGGAGAAAATCTTTGCCATCTGTATACCAGACAAATGATTAATATTTAGAATATATAAAGAGCTAAAAATGTTAAACACCAAAAAAGCAAAGTGTCCAATCAAACAATGGTCAGAAGAACTGAATAGAGACTTTTCAAAAAAGATATATAAATGGCCAACAATCATATGAAAAAAAGTTCAACATACTTAGTCATCAGGGAAATGCAAATCAAAACTACACTGAGATACCATCTCACTCCAGTTATAATGACTACCATCAACAAAACAAACACCAACAAATGCTGGTAAGGCCGTGAGGAGAAAGGAACCCTTATGCACTGCTGATGGGAATGCAGATTGGTGCAGCCACTATGGAAATCAGTATGGAGGTACCTTAAAAAACTAAAAATAGTACTGCTATATGACTCAGCTCTCCTACTCCTGGGTATATATCTGAAAGAATATAAGTCAATATGCCATAGAGATATCTGCTCATCCATGTTTATTGTGGCATTATTCACAATAGCTGAGATATGGAATCAACCTAGATGTCCATCAACAGATGAGTGGATAAGGAAATTTGGGTACATGTACACCATGGACTTTTATTCAACCATAAAGAAGGACAAAATTATGGCATTTGCTGGGAAATGGATGGAACTAGAGAGCATCATTTTAAGCAAATTAAACCAGTCCCAGAAAGATAAATATCACGTTTTCTCTCATACGTAGATGTTAGGCTTCAATATATATTCATTATTAAAATATATAGCTCATGAAAGCAGAAAGGATTTAAATAGGGAAAGATAATGGACTAGAGGGGGAAGGGACAAGAAGAAAGAGTAATGGGAGAAAAAAAAATCATATATGTTGCCCTTATGGTAAAATCAGGATGTACATATATTGATAAATATACTCACAAAAAAGACATGCAAGTAAAAAGGAGACCATTGGTATGGAGGGAGGGGAAGGGGGAAGATGGTCATGAGAGGGCAAGGGGGAAGTTAAGGTGAGCAATGTACAATGAAATGCATTTATGGAAATGTCATATTGAGACCCATTAAGTTCTACATTAAAAATTACTAATAAAAACACTAAAAAAGTGTATAATTCTAGACCTATCTAGAAATCCCTCCATGTAAAAGAAGCACAAAGTCTTGTGGTTTTTTCCCTATCCAAAGCTCACCTGAGAGTTTTTTCTCTTCTACTCATAGTAGATTCTCTATTTTATTTTTTTAGCATGGTGCACTGGAAAAAGCACTCATCTAGATGAAACTGACTTGGGCCCCTATATTTATTCTATAAATTCTTAAATATATGCTAATATCAATATTTACTCCATAAAATTGCAATGAGTCTTAATACTGTACACACGGATAGGCCCCGTATAGATAAAATACTCAATAGAAATGTACTCACTCTACCTGGTGACTTAGCCACCCATGTGTAGAATAATAAATATAATATTGATTCATATTTCATATCTCTCATAGCCTTATTAACAAAGGACCTAAAGAGCTTGTTTTTTTCCATCATTGTATTGTATCAGAAGAGAACTCATTTCTACTCTTATGAATAGAGCCATGTAGGGGAAAAATAAAATAAAATTGTAGGGAAAAAACAAAATAAAATTGTGGGAACAGCCATGTCTTTGAAGTCTAGGAGTTGGTAGTTGATTGCCCATCTTGAGAGAGTTGTTATTAAGGAGAGAGATCAATCTGGTCCATGAGTTCTTAGAAAGTAAATGCAGTGAGCCAAAGTTCCAGATAAGGACAGGCCTGCCTGAGCTCTATGGCAGCTCTTCTTGACTGAAGACACAGAGTGTGAAAACTGACATCAAGATAGTCCCTCAAGTAGCATGCCTTCAGAGACATCACCAACTTTCTGATGTTGGAATATATGAGAGCTCAGTCCTTATCCTTACTTCTCCATCCTTACTTTCTCCTTTGGTATGCACAGTTACTCTTAGAGTTATAAAAATCATATATATGCAGACATTTCCTAAATTTATTTCTCTTGATAGACCTCTCTCCTAAAGCCCAAATTTACATACCCAACTGCTGTTTGAAACCTTCCTTTGGATATCGTATTCACCTCACCCTTCTTCCCCTAACCCTCTTCCATTTATTCCAGGTGATAACTCTGTCATTCCAAATTCTCATAACAAAAAGCTCAGGGTCATTCTTGATTCCCTTATTCCCTTATTTCCCATATTGTAGCCTGTCAAGAAATTTCATTGGAATTTAACACCACCTGACAACAAAACACATTGACATATTGTGATGTGATATACTAAAGACACACATCATTTCTATAATATTCTTACCAAAGGTGTTATCCAATCATGAGAAAACATTTAGATAAACCCAACTATGGGACATCTTGCAAAATAACTGCTCATTGCTTATCAAAAATGTCCAGGTCATAAACATAAGGAAAACTGAGGATCTGTCTACATAGATTGAAGGAAACTAAGGAGACAAACTACTGAAATCAATGTGGGATCCTGAAAGGGAATCTGGCACAGAGAATGGACATTGCGGGAAAACTGGAGAAATTCAATGAACTCTGTGATTTAGCTGGTGATATTTCATCCATGTTAATTTCCTGGACTGATTATATAATGGTTGTATAAGTTAACATTGGGAGAAGCTGTTTGTGAAGGATGTATGGACACTATTTTTTTTGCAACACTTCTATAGAGCTAAAACTATTTCAAAACAAAAATAAAAAACAAAAAGGAAAAGGAAATCTTGTACCTTCCTTCAAAATTTATGTAGCATCTGGCTGTGTATAATCTCTACAAAAACCACTTTGATTGATGGTATCCTTATCTTTTACCTGGGTTATTGAAGCAACCTCCAATTTGGTATTCTTGATTCTACTCTTCTTCCTCTAAAGTCAATTTTCAATACAGTATCTGGAATAATTCTTTTTATAAGTCAAATATAAGATACTGTAACTCTCACCTTTCCTAAATTAGATTTAGGGTAAAGGTCAAACTCTTACATTGTACTTGGGACCTGAGACCATCTGGCCTTCATTCCTCTCTAGTCTGCTCTTGCGCCACTCTCCTACTCATTCACTATTCTTGCTACACTGGCTTCCTTATTCTTTCCCAAATATATCAGGAACATTCCCACTGGAAGACTGTATGTAGGCTGTTCCCTGTGCCAGGAATACTCTTCCCCAGACACCATATTTGCTGATGCCATTATACTCAAATATCACATTTCAATAAGGCTTTCCTGGCTCTTTGCTTAAAATTTCACCAACCACTGTTCATCCTTCATGGGCGTTCCAAATCCTCTTATTTCTGCTCTACTTAAAACATTTTTGCATTGCAACTCTCATTTTCTAAGAAATTGTTTACATTACTTATTTATCTTCATCATTATTAGTCATCATTATAAATGTTCTAAGACTCAAATAAGAACTTCAGGATGTCAGGGATCTTCTCCCACTTTTCTTGCTGGTATATCCCAGGAGCCTAGAAAGTTCTGACATAGAGTGGGCATTCCATAAATACTGATGACTTGAATAAAAGTTATAATAGGCAGGAATTGAAAACTTCTTTGTTAGTGTAAGTGAAGGGTCTAGAGCAACTCTGCAGCTATGGACTTGAACAATGGGAAGGAAGACCTCATCACTACTCAATACAGATGAACTAAGATCTAAAGGAAGATATGTGATGATTACTACTGTGAAGATGTCCAATAAACTGGTCAATAGCTCTGTGATATAGGGCAGAGAGCAGAGATAGAAGGAGGAATTTGGAAGTCTTTCTTTCTTTCTTTCTTTCTTTTTTTTTTTTTTTTTTTTTTTTTTTTGTAATAGCAGTCCTGAAAAGAATGGCAAAAGGAAGATATTTTGCAATTTAGAAATCCATATTATAGGAGGAGGAAGCCTGGGTGGCATAAAGCTCTGGAAGGCTACAGGTGGGTGGTGATGGAGAATAACTCAGAAACAAAGGCCATTGGGTATCTGAGGCACTAGGGGTCTACTTCAAATTTGGCCCATTTATGGATGAGGGAGAAGAAGTGTTCGAGAACACAGACAGGACAATTTCTTGTCATCTTAAAGCAGAACCAAAGGATGGTGGGACAGCACTTCAAATGCCATATCCATAGCAAAGGAAATCAGTCTCAATATATGTACCTACCATGCTTGTCTTACAGCTGGGCTGAAGCTGGTATGGCAAGAGAGAATCAGTAATGAGGCATGGAAGAAGGTTCCTGGCCTAGGTCCTGATTTTGTGTACTCTAACAGTTGAGGGAACACCCCGTGGTATTTTTCTTAACCTTTTAGATTATCACCCTGTCCCTTCCTTGGAGCATAATTTTGTCATTAAAGCTTGCACTTGGCACAAGACCAATTCATGAGGGAAGATAGAACTTTGTGTTTGCATGCTTCAAGGCAGAGTTGAAGTCTACTTTGGCAAGCTTTACAAGGAAAGAGAGAAAAGAAAATAAGAGCCGTAAATCATCTGGAGGCCAGAATATAGGATTAAAGATACTTGATCCATTTTAGGAAGGACTTCTGCTAGCATGTGTTTACCTAATGACCGCTCATTCTCCTTTCAGTCTCTAGTCCCTCCCCCGTGGTTTGAGCTAGGGAAGTGACACCTCACATCAGAGACTGTCCTGGGGGAAGAAAGAGGAGACTCCATGCAGATGGGGGTGGGGATTGATCCTCAGTGACCCTTCTGGGGGTCCTTGTTCTTAGGAAGTATCCACTTGGAGAATTTTCCAGTCATGTATATAGGAGAGTACATCTTTAGAAATAATAAACAGTTGTAACTCCACCCCTGTTGATCTGTGGTAAACAGAGAATGGTGTGATTCCAATCTTGTGGCTAATCTGCTCCCCTCCACATGACTTATTAAGTCATGCATTCTTAAAGAATGGGTGAAAATCAGATTTTAAGGGAACATACATTTCATGAGACTGAGCAACTTCTAAAAATCGAAGCTTTCAGATTTTCTCTCTACAACTGAACTTTAATGAACTTTTCTTCCTTTTCAGATAGCCTAGGAACAGTGCTACACCTCATCATGAGTCATTAAGGTAATTATTACCTGTTGATTTTGTAATAAAATGCTACTGGTCAAATTTATCGTGCCACTCTGTACATTGCGAAGAAAGAACGATTTATATGTGCCCAATTACTCCTGAAGAACAAAGAGAAAAGTTTTGTTATGATTTGTTTTTAAATGGAATGATACTCCGTGTCAAGAAACACAGTAAGGGAACTACTCAGACAGTATAATAAGCTTTACTTCTCAGATCCTAAAGGATGTCTTACCTGGATTCGAGTTATTAGTATCAGTATCAGTATTTGGAAATGAAGTAACTTCAAAAAAGCATCAAGGTTTGGGAGCCTCCGGTAACCCTTTGTGTTAGAGCTTGAATACAGTTAACGTCAGTCCTCAAGGAATTGCTTGTCAGGTAGATGTTTGCAATTAGGACGCATTTACTCAGAGAGAAGAGAGAAGAAAGCCTGCATTTATTTAGCTTGGGTTTCCTGTTATACTGTTTCCAGCGTAATGATGCATGTACCGAAGAACTTAGTATTGTGAATAAATATTTGTTGATGCATAAATAAGCAACTAGCCAATAGCAAGGTGCTCACTTTAATTCCAGGGTTAAGGGGAGCCTTTCAAACACATCCACCTATTGTTCCCTGGAGCTGAGGTCATATGAATAGAGGAAGTACTGACCCATGTAGCCCTGGAGAGTTCTTAGCCTCAGCACCAGCACTAGAAAAGCGTCCTCGAATCTACCTGCGCACTGTCGAGAATTACAGTCTAGCTGTGGAGGGAAAGATAAGGGCTGCAACTGGGACTTCTTTCTGGGATACTCAACCTCCAGTCTTGGACCAATGGCCTCACTGTGCAACTTAGCCTCTTCCTGGCAGAAGAGAATCTCTGGTTCCAAGTCCCTGTCCCGCAAATTCTCACTAATCAAGTACACGTTTTATTTCAGATGTGCACTTGAGAGCATCTGGCTAAGTTTTAAAATATACGTAGAAATAACTATTTCATGTTCATATTTGACAGCTTACATGATCAGAATAGCCTAAGTGAGAACCATGAACCAACCAGCCTGTCTGTCTACTCATGATAGGAGGGGAACTCTTGGGATTTTACTCACTTTCTTTATTTGTGTAAGCCCCAAAGACAAACGTTAATCCTGCTGCCTAGCTGTGGTTCAGTTCACCCATGATAGACCTGAGAGGTTTGCCTTGCTTGGATTCAGCGATGTCTAAGTAAGCCCTGGTGATTTGAAGTGGGGGAGAATATGACGCGGTTGACGGCATTGACTGTCAGTCTGTTGAGTAAGCAGCAGATTCTGGTTTCTAAGGTGCATTCGGTTACTTCAGGTCAAAGAGATTTGCATGAAACAATTTTGCACCTGGAAATATGAATCTCATGCTTAATAATTGCATATGTGGTAGAGGAAAGTTTATTAAGGCCTCAGGGTGGAATGGACTTGCAGCCTATATATGCTGCCAGTAAGGAGAAAGCACTGGGGCTCGTGGAGAGGAATTCCAATCTGAGCTGAAGTCAGGTGGAGCCTTAGAATCTGTGCCCTTCTTTTGATGGTTGGTACCAGGAATGAGGACTGGGAAATGCCTCTCAACTAAATGCACAGAGGCAGAAATCTGGTGCTTTTCTCTTTTATGTGAACAGTGAAGTTGTGTGTGTGTGTGTGTGTGCGCGCGCGCGCGGGGTGGGGGGGTGGGCTGAGAAGTCTAAGAACAGTTTGAATAGTTACACTCTGGAAATCTGGGAAGATGAAAGGTGAGTGATTAAGGTGGTTTCAGTCTAAGCCATAGTGAGTGCTCAGCCCTCTTTTTGGCACAGCTTGATTTGCTAGAATTGTTACACCCTTCCCAGGCAAAGCTTGGGGCTGAAAGATTAAGGAGAGCACGGGTCAAAGGTAAGCTGTGCTAACGTATTTATTTGGGAAAGTATACAAAAGCCCTTGTTAACCTTGGCTTTGGAAGGCTGAGCTGTCAGTCCCTCACGTTCGTGATCATATTTTCATCTAAAAATGTTTTTAAGCAGCCTAATATCAAAACAGAATCTATGTACCTCAGGTAGAAACATGTCAAACAGCTCAGTGCCTATAATGCTATGTACACTGGCAGCTTCATTTTGTAGATACCTATCATGTGAGCTAGTCTTTTCTTCCTATAAATTTACTTACTATTTTAGGAGAGAAGGTAATTTTTTATTTTTTTAAAAAGATGGAATAGAGGGAAAGTCTATTGTTTTTAAAAAGTCCTTTTTATAAATTAGGCTTTCAGCTCTCTAACATTTTTGGGGAATACTTACTACCTCCAAAAAAAGTGCTTGATGTCTTTAAGTCTTAGGGGGTTTAGCAAGAAACCATTATTGTTTGCAGACCGAGTCTTCTGTAGCAGGGAGCTGCTTTAATGACAGCTTATGCAATAACAATCCATGATATAGTGCTTACCTGGATGTAGCAACAACTGTGCTCTAAGCCAAGAAGAAGGAGGAAAAAAACTCAGTATCTTGTGCGTGAGAAGCCTGGAGATACCCTGAGGTGACTTCATATAATTCTAAAATAGCAGGTAGCTTCTTGCATAGCTAATCAAGGCATCAGCGCCTGGAGCAAGTGGAGGTGGCTGACAATGTACTTTGGTTTCAGATGCATTCAGCTCTGTTTGAGTGATATGAGCTTAATTCATGTTCTAGTTTCTCTACTAAGAGTTTATGGATTCTGATTTGGCAAATATCCGCCCCTATAACCCGACAGCTCTGTGCTTTGATAAAGCTGTTGACCTTAACGTCTTACTTGTATTCATTCTGTGCGGTAAGAAAGTTAGTACAGCTGAATAAAGGAACGGTTGTTTTCTTGTGTGTCTTTTTAAAGAGCATTTGAGTCCTACCCCTCGCTCTCCGCTTCCCCATCATTGCTTAGCAAGGGACACAGGTGGCTCACCTGAAAAACTTGAAATACACACTGCAGGCAAGTGGGAAGAGTCGAAGGAGAAAGGAGCCATTCTGCTTTTGTGAAGTGGGTGGGTCATTTCTAGAAAAAGCAGTCCCACGGTCAGAATGGAAGTCATGGAGTGACAGCCTTAGATGGTTTTAGTTGCCAAGACCATAAGGGTTTTTAAAGAAAGTCTGCCATTAGCCCATGGCTTTGGTTTGTCATTTCTTCTATCCACGACTGGAGTTGCCTTTCTGTTCCTATGAGTCCCTCTTGGTTTAGTGCATACAGAAAACAGTTTCTCTTTGGGACTCTTCGCCACTGGCTGAGCAGTCAGGGGCATGAGGCCGACCTGCCTTATAAGACAGAAGGCTCCGAATCACATTTATTGCTTTCGTTCTCAGGAAGCTACCAGTGGAAACACCATGGTGCAAAGAGCCCATAATTTTTTCTCTACTAGATATTTAGCAGCTTACCTAAATAACAAGGAGTATATTCACTTTGGCGCCATCCAGGAATATCTGGTAGGTATTTTACATTCCACTCTATGAAAGGAAAAACATATTTTTTGATACTTTCCCAAGATATATGGATATTTTTTGGTACACAAAGCAAGAACACATAGCATAGCTTCAAAGTTGAACCAAATTCTTTTTGGCTAAAAGGATTTATTGCTGTCAGTTCAGTATAAGCCAGGTCAATCAATCAAGCTGCATTTTTCTTCCAAGTCAGTTGATCGGGGCTCACCTTAGGCAACTCCTTGCTGTCCTGTTTTGTTCATACACTGCTCAGTTTTCTTGTGCTTAGTTAAAACTCACGGGGGCAACACCTATGAACACCATAGCCTGTACTCTGTGCAAGTTTCCCCTTAATCTCTGAACCCCAACACACCTTCCATGGGTGGTTTGCAATCCCTCTGGTTTTCTTTTCCAGCCACTGAAAATTCACTGGGTCTAAGCAGAGCGAATTATCCTTTCCCTTCCTCTAATCTCACACTCCTCCAAGTTAGTCTTTTGAGTTTTCCCTGCTTTGGTGCTAGAGATGGAACCCATGGCCTTTTGTGTGGTAAGCAAGTGCTCCCTAATACTCTATATCCCCAGCCCTCTGGAATAAAGCCATGCAAATAAAGTATTTATCATGGTGCTTGACCAGTTAGTGCTCAATAACTGTTAGCTATTATCAGTGCCCATCGGCTTTCTTGCCTCTCTATCTTATCTTCCTGCAATGGATAGGGTTGTCTTCCTCCTACCAAGAACTAATCAAGGCCTTGCATCTTCTGACATCCCCAGCTATCACTGGTCCTGATGATGGAAGTCTTTGCATGTATTCAAAGTCCTTGCTGTCCCATGTCCTGCGTTCCAAGTCTGTGTGTCTGCATCCTGTGTCACATACCACCAGACATTGATGCTGTCTGACCTCTGTGCCTTTGTTTTCTTTCTGTTCCCCTTGTTAAAATTCTACTCATCCTCTGAGGTCTTATTCAAGTGCCACTTCCTCCAGGAAACATTTTTCTGTCAGTATGTTTCAAAGACTTCCCTGTCTATCTACTTAGGATCAACTCTCTTTTGGCCCCATCTCCCAGCACTTTGCTTATGCTTCAAGCTAAATTTGCCCAGTGGTGTTTTTTCAATAGAGTTAGTTGCTCATATTTGTCTCTTTCATGAGCTTCTAAACAACTTTAAGGCCAGAATTCGGGCTTTTAAAAATCTTAGTATCCACTTAGTGCTTTGCTCATAATACACTGATAAGTGTTTTAGAATTGAATTAAAATTGAGTAACAAATGGGTTGCTTTTAAATATGTATGATTGTTCTGGGGCCACTGGTCTGGGCCCATCTATTGCATAGCTTAGTAAATGAGTATGGCTCTGGTGATATAGTCCTACAGGAAAGGGTAAGGCACAGATCTTCCTAATCTCTGATGTGAAGCAGCAAAGGTAGTCCTCATTTGCCCCAGATCACCAAAGAGCTAGCCAGTGGGATGTGACTGGGGAGCAAGAATCGTCTTTCATTTGGGCTCACGTGGAGAGGTTAGGGGTCAGTGGTTTCCTTTTCTACAGAAGAAGTGCCGAGAGGGATAGGTAATTTTAGTTGGTGCATACCCCTTAGAGGTTTATTTTTTATTTCAGTACTGGGGGTGAAACTTGTGCATGCTAGGCAAGTGCTCTCCCACTAAGCTCCTTTTTAAAAAATTTTTCTTTGAAGACAAGTCCCTCTAAACTGTGCAAGCCTCCCATAGCTTTGAATTTATGATCCTTCTGCCTCAACCTCCCAAGTCACTGGGAATTATAGGCATGTGCAACCACACCTGGACACATAGCCCTTAAAATGTGGTTCTTGGTCACTTCTGAGTCAGACCTGGGGAGGGAGAGTAAAGATTCATTCCTGGACTACTAGGGGTTTCCAGATTGTGCCAACATTACATATAAAGGCTGATTTCTAGCATAGATAGGAGACACCATTGTTATTAGCCGAAAAAGTTCACTAGATGTGCAGATAGGGAAAGTGTTAGAGTGTCTATGGTAAAGATATTTCTCATCCACTGAAACCACTTTCCCTCTTCTTCCATAGCAACAGAGTCATAGCTGGAATATGGTTGCCTAACTCTGGACTGTGGTTCCCAGCCTCCCTGGCAACTTGGACTTAGGCAAAACAATGTGCTACAGAGAGATGTGTGCAGCTTCCCATTGACATCTTGAAGAAATGTCACTGGTGTTGGAACTTTACTTTTTCCTCTCTTCCAATTGGCTGGGATGGAAGTCCTTAACCTGACACAGGAAAATGGTTGTTGAAGCTGTGTCTATCTGGCTCTCTGAACACCTCTGTGAAGGAGGGCATCCTGTTGAAATTGGGACAGTGTCACCCACTGCTCTGTACTTGTTTTAGCCACTGGCATTTACCCAATACAGTGTCTTTGCTTTCCTCATCTTTATAAAGTTAACAACAAACATTTATTGAACACTGATTATGTGTTAAGCCCTGAGGGAGATAAAAACCTGAATGAATCTTTCTTAGTGCCTGTCCTTCAGGGGTTTATGGATTGTACAGATAAAACACATAACCATAAAATGAACTGTACAAGGCAGTCCATCACGCAGGCCACAGAGGGTAGAAGTCTTCTTGACTAGAGTGTGCTAAGAAGTCTCAGGAGGAGGTGAGGCTTGAGAAATTTTGCAAAGAGCAATCCTGTTTGGAAAAATGGGAACTACAAGGATCATGTTTCAGATGGGCAAGTGCAGTGTATGTCCTGAGACTGGGGAGAAGGTGATTGTGAACCCAGCAGTTTGGATGGATGAAGCAATTAATCTGCATCAGAGAGTGGTGGGAGTTACCTTTAGAGACAGATGTTGAGGTGTGTCTGAGCTACCTAGGAAACTGGTTTCTCCCCTGTACCCAATGAGGGGTTGTCTAAGGCAGCATCTTGCATCCAGGTGTGAATCTTCTAGGGGGCATGCAGTCACCCAAACAACATTGGTTTGTTCACAAATCAGTTGTCCTGGCTTCTTGTAGGAAAGCGTGAGAAATCTGATTTGGTCCCCAAAATGTGTATTTTTTCTACAAACTACTGATAGCCTAAGGCCATTCCACAGAACAAACTGCACAGGAACAAATACATGGATGATTGTGTCACAGGTTCAACTTTTTCGTTTTAACCCCACCTTTAAACAAACTTCCTCTCATCTTCCTGGTCTCCCATTTTCTACACCAGTGACTTCTCACTGTACCTATCTTTGTGTAATCACTTCTTTAAAAAAAAATGCAAGTAAACTTTTCATGTTTAATCTCATTCTTCTTACCTCACTAACTGGCATTTTATTGATTTCCCAGTCCAAGAAGTCATGTTCAGACCTGGTTCCTTTGCCGTCAATCTTGTTTGTTTTTATTTATCAACCACCTAGCAACTCAAGTCTTTGAGGGAGCCCTCTTTAACAATTGGTGTCCTATATGCATTTCTACCACGCTGTGTAGATTTTTCCAGCTACACATAAACTTCTTTTCCTTCCAGGGGCAATTATTTCAAAAGCTGAGAAAGTACCATCACCTTGTCTTTCTCCCCAGGGAAAAACAGGCTCATGGAAAGTTATTTCTAGGTGTTTTTCCTTGTCTTATCTCCAAAGAGTTAGCCTTCTGTTGTCTCCAAAGGTGCAAAAGTTTAGATGAAGGGGAGTTTGATTGCAGCTGGCAGCATTTGAGTTAGAGCTTTCAACTTGGGCGGGCTAATATTAACTTCAGTGTGTTCCCTAAACATGTGAGGTTGGAAGGCCAAGATGCCGGAACAGTTTTCTGTGACCCTTTGTCCTAGACTGACTTTTCCTGAATTATTAAATATAATGAGGGAGAAAATAGTATAAAAATAAAAAGTCTTCCCAGGTTAAAATGTTTGAATTGTGCAAAATATTACTCTTGACAACATGATGAAAAATGTTGTATAATTCTTTTTAATATCTCAGAAAAATCAGTAGTAAAGATTCCATTTGGGCTATAGAAGAAATTCTCAACTTAAAATCTGAGATCTCAGTACTTCTTAAGTAATGAAATATTCTATGGTATTAATGAACAAAATTGTGGTCAATAGTCCAGTAATTTAGCTTCATTGTTTATCATTTTCTGGCAAGTTATGTTAAAATAGGTTATGATATTACATTCTTTAAATACTACCTTTGTGTTTTCTCTCCCTAAAAGAATATGGCTCTCAGTTTAGGAAATAAGCCCGTATTGCTTCATTAGGATACTTGCTGAAGTGTAAATTTGGAGTCATCAATATGACTATTTCTCTCCATCACCTTATGGCTTTGCTTGTATTTTTCTATCCCTACCTCCAAGGTGCTGTTTCTTCCATTAGTTTCTGTCTTTTTCTCTCTCATATTGCTTTTCATAGTTCCTACATGACATTGTTTTTGTTTTTAAAGTTTAGGGTTAGGATTGAGAGGAGAATGGGAATGAATATTGATGGGTACCAGGTTTCTTTGGGGGGTGATGAAAATACTCTATAATAGATCGTGATGATGACTGCATGATTCTGTCAATACAGTAGATATACCCTTATCTGCAGTTTTATTTTCTGCAGTTTCAGTAACAGTCTGCAGTTCAGGTGGCAGTCAATAGCAATATGAAAATATCAAGTGGAAAATCCCATAAATATGCTTCATAAATTTAAATTTTTATGCTATTTTGAGTAGAATAATAAAATCTTGTGCCATCCCACTTAGTTTTGTCTGGGTGTTGAATCATCCCATTGTTCAGTGTGTTCATATTCTATATGCTACTTACCCATTTATCTTTTAGTAGCATTCACAATTATCAGGTCAACTATAGCAGTATCATGTGTTCATATCCAAATTACTCTTATTTTACTTAATAGCCCCAAAGTACAAGAGTAACAATGTTGGCAATTTAGACATGCCAAAGAGAAGCTGTAGAGTGCTGTTTCCTTTAAGTGAAAAGGTGAAAGTTCTGGACATAAGAAAAGAAAAAAATCATATGCTAAATTTGCTAAGATCTGCAGTAAGTTATTGATCTTCAATTAAACTTTATTACAGGTATGCATATTGTTATATAGAAAAAAGCCCAGTATATATAGAGTTCAATACTATTTTCAGTTTCAGGCATCCACTGGGGGATCTTGGGACATACCCCTCATGGATAAGGGGAGAATATTGCCTACAAAATAACATTCGATTTATACTTTAAGTATATGAATTGTATGGTATGTCAATTATATACCCATAAAGCTGCAATGTTTAAAAGATTTATGGTTATTTAGATCTTTAGTTTGAAAACATTGCTTCTTTTTGCACATTAAGCTCAGCTTGTTCATATCACTATATTCAGAAGTTCATCATGAGATTAGGTTGATCTTCCCAATCATCCCCAGGTTCAGCATGTCTTATTAAGACTTGATGGAGGCATACTAATGGGTAGTTGATATCAATGACTTGAGGAACATTACCCATCAGGAAAGAAGGTCATGGTTTACCTTAACATTGTGCAAGTCTTGTCTTATTTAGACTTGATTTCACCTATTGATTTAATACTTTATTTCACCACAGTCTGAAAAACTTGACTTTAGAAATAAAATATTAAAAATCTTGAGTGTTATTTTTATTGGTGTTTGTATATATATACAACTTCTGCTTTTAAAGAATTGGCTTCATTGGCAGCTATTCAATTATAACATCTTCTTCACTGCCCAGCTCAGTTTCAACCACTTCATAGAAATTTTGATATATTCTCCAGACCACTTCCTCCCAAATTACTAAATATTCACAACTTTCATAAGCAAATCTATGGTATAGGAAAAATATTTCACTTCAAGTTATTTGGCTTTGCTAGTACGTTCAGTGTGTCATGTGACTTAAACCTTTTCAAAATTCTACTTTTTGTACATTTGTTACTGGAATCAAATTTCTTCCTCAATTAAAATGACAAAAGTTCAGATTCAATCAATACAACAGTATTTGAAAAAACACATCAAGTGTATAGGCCAAAGTCTACACTATTTTGATTCATTCAGCAAACATTTATTGAGGACCTTGTTGAGCCAGGTTCCACTTAGGCCTTCGCATCAGTGGTAAACAAAATCAGTAAATTCCCTGCCTTCAAATGGTTGACATAATGATGGAAATAAATACTAAATAATTTGAAAATTAATTCATATGTTAATAAATTGTCTTAAGAATACTTAAGAGGAAAATACTGCAGAGAGTTTACTTGAGTTGGAATCATCAGAAGAAATCTCTCTGAGAAGGCACTGTTTTGGGCAAACCTAAACAATGGAGGAAAAACAGATGTGAAAATTTGAGACAAGAGCACTGCAGGCAGAGGGAACATTGAGGAGAAGCCCCAGTGTTGTTGGAATATAGAGTAGGAGGGTAGGGATTGGACCAGGCAGGTATTCCAGAGAGCAAGACAATGCCATTGATTTTTGTTGTAATTGGGATGGGCAGTCATCAGAAGATCTTAAGTAGAAGTGTGCTACAGTTTGGTTTCCAATTTCAGAAGACTTTGGAGGACAAAGTAGAAGACTGTTACAGTGGTCTAGGTATTTGTTTATGTTATGTTCATATATGATGCTTGTTTGTATTGTAGTGAGAAAGTAGAGATCTAAAAGTGGTTGATTTGGGAGGAATAGTGTGTATATCTTTTATATTTCCTACCATAGAGTGGGCTGGAATTTAGCTCAGTTGACAGAGCACCAGTCTGCAGTCCCTGAGGTCACGAGTTTGATTCCCAGTACCACAAAAATGGGAGAAGGACATGACAACCCCCTCCCAAGGCAATCCCCAAACAATCAGCCATTGAAAATCCTATGAATAGAGGAGAAGCACTGACAATAGTGTTTTGCCTGTTGCACATAGGGTCGATATGAGTTTGATACTGACTCGATGTCACCTAACAACAACACAACAACCATAGTGTGGCATACACAGTGGACATCTGGTTAAATGAATGAATATTTGGAGAGGGCTACTTGGGAAGAGTTATCTAAGCAACAACAGAAGGCCAATGATATATGGACTTTTGGTGCCATGAAATACTGATTTTGGAATTTACTGGAGTTGTTGGGTTCATGGAAAATACCACTACAGATTATAGGGTGAACCTGTGATATTGTAGAGCTATTACAAAGGTAATTACTTTGTACTTCACTATTCATCACAATGCAGTGCTAAAAGAAAATATTTCATTTAAGGTGAAAGAAATTGTACAATAGGGAATCAGGGGTGGCTTGATTTTGATACTTCGATATCTTCCTATTACTGCTTTGCCTTGCCCTGGTGATATTTGCTGAGTTAAAACATCTTTTCTAAAAGTCTAAACCTAGAATCGGGAGGGTCAGTGTCACTGTAATGAAGTTTATTGAGGAACAGAAATGGAAGCCATGAGATGTGGAACTCATTTTCTGTGTAATCCATTTCACTACTCAAGATATATGGAGGCTATAGGACTTGAAGAGAATCAGTTTCCCTCTTTGGAGGTCTTATTTCCTAGAAATTAACAGTGTCACAATAGGTCCATGCTTCTTTTCTGGGAAGCAGCTGGCACGGAAGGGAAAGAACATGTCCTCTGAGTAGCAGCTCATATCCTGGTTCTGCAACTGACTAATTGTAAGAGTTTGGGCAAAATAGTTCACTGCTGGGCTCAGTATTCTCAGTTGCAATATGGTAGCAGTAATCTACTACTTTTAAAAACAACTATTTTAAAGTGTTATTTATACATGAAATCCCTTAGATGAAGTAAATCTAAGCATGGTCTCTTTGCTTCCTTCCTCTTTTCTTTCCTAATGAAGTATATAGTTGTCAGATGTAGTTTTATTGCTTGTTAATACTGTTGAGAGAACATAGAGGTGCCATGGAGTCGAGGCAAAGGCTCAGTGTGGTGCTAAACTTGGTGCAGAGTCCTAGCTTCCCAGCAGGACATGCAAGGATAGCAAAAGTAGCCAAGGCTCTGGAGGCTGAGGCAGGAGGATCTCAAGTTCCAGGCCAGAAGCAGCTTGTGTAACTTAGTGAGACCCTGTCTCAAGATAAAAAAAATTTAAAAAGGTCTGGGAGTGCAGCCCAGTGGCAAATCACTTGCAAAGTGTGTTCAATGAGGCCTTGGGTTCAGCTCCCCAGTACTGGAAAAAAAAAAAAAAAGTAGCCGAAGGATTAAGTGGCCTGATGGGTTTCTGTGATTAAGTCAGAATCTCAACCAATGGTAAAGATATACAACCTGGGAAAATTAAAAGTCAGGGCTGCCTGAAAGACTGACCCTCCATTCAGACACAAGTGTTTGACTTGGTTACACTTTGTTTCCTCTCCAAACTGGCACTTTATTTCCAGCCCTTAAATTGAGAGCAGCCATTTGACTTTGTAATGTAAAAACTATTATTGCCCTTAGGAAAAGGATTACTGAACTTTCTGTACCTAGTGTTTATGCCTTTCATAAGCACAGTGTTTCCAAGAGAATTGAATGCCTTTTTGTACTATGATGTTTTTCTATCACTACATCTGAATTTTGTACCTTAATGTCTGGGAAACTTGTTTATATAAGTTCACAGAAACCTGACAAACAGTAGGAATTTGTTCTCTGTACTGTGGAGATGGGCAAATCCCTAAAGAGCTTGTTGACTTCTTGCTAACCACTTTGCTTTAAGCCAGGTGCCTTTCCTTTCTAAGGAAAAGATTTATAGAGGAGGGGAAAAGTTTCATGGGAAATATCAAACTCAGATAACTGGACCTTTAGCAAGCAATACCACAGACCAGGGGCTCATCCATCGACATAGGAAAACTCTTGCATGCTCTAACATTTGACTGAGCTTTAACATTTGCACACACTGCTACACTTTGAGTACAACTATGGCATCATAAAGGGCAATAGCATAAAAAGACCTTATACTCTTCTAAGCTCTCCTTGGCCATGGTACAAGGAGGAAGACTTTAAGTGTGAAGAGAAGAGATTAGAAAAGCAAAAGTCAGATGGCAAAAGGATGTCTGGGCCAATCTTCAGGGATTAAACTTAATTCTAAAGAAACTTCAGGAAGGTAAGAGGAAACCATGGAAGGATTGTAAGACAGGAGACATGATTTTTACACATATAATTTGGAAAAGTCTCTGTGGGGGTTCTGTGGAGGTATGATTTAAAGGAAGAATTCAAGAGGCAGGGAGACCAGGTAGATGTTGTAGAGATATCTAAGAGAAGAAAGAAATCTTGAAGTAAGGCCATGACAATAAAGAGAGACTGAGATAAGCATGAATGAATGAATGAATGAATGAGGGAACAGTGCCCACAAAATAATGGTTTTGAACAGACAATTTCCTAATGAATCAAGGGATTATAATGTGTTGAAGGAAATGTGGTATTTATAGGGAGTATTTACATTGGTTGTGGAGACTCTACACTCTATGGAAGGAGCTGTTTTTCCACTCACCTTCAAAATACTGTGTTAGCTGGGCACCATGGCATACACCTGTAATACCAGCTACATGGGAAACTGAGGCAGGAGAATGATGAATTTGATACCAGCCTGGAATAAATAGGAAGGCCTTGTCTCAAACAAAACAAAACAAAACAACTCTTCATTTCTCTATCATCAGAGATTCTCTTACTGAAATAATAAATTTTACTAAAAGCAACCAAAGGGAAGTTAAAAGACAGGTAAAGATATTGTGTGTGTAATTTCTGTTTTCAGATTCTATAAATATCTACCATGGCTTCTGTTAATGCCTGTAAAATAGTCCATCTCATTAGTTACTTTCATGCTGGGAAATAAAGGAGATTTACATGATTTAAACTGAGCAATGCAATAATAATAGTTCTTTGTTTTTTGTTTTTTGTGTTTTTTTTACAGGGTCTTGTTAGGTAGCCCAGGTCTTGAACTCCTGCCTCCACCTCCTGAGTGCTGCATTTATAGGTATGTACCACCATACCCAACTTAATTTTTTTTTAATTATAAAAATTTATAGAATATTAAAACAGATGTATGATCAGTGTGGAATTAGATCTTATCTTGATGTTTTCTTACTTAGGAAGTATTTACAGTTCTTAATTTCCATTCTTTTGGGGCAGCCAGTTTCACAATTGTAGGACTCTTGTCCATGAAGGATATACATTACTCTTCATACTGTAAGGAGTAAACAAAATACCATTTCCACTCATTGCGTGTGATGTGAGCATGTGATGTAAGCAAAATATTGAGTTAGGGTGGTAGATCATGAGAGGTGGGTCCAAAAACATGTAAGACGTTTCTTTCTTTACAATTTAGTTAATGAGACAATAATCATCATTGCATATCATTTGATTGCCTTGAGTCAAACAGCAGTACAGGGTGTACTAACAAAAAGCACATACTTGAGAAGCAAATGGATGATGGTGAGGATAAATGTCCAAGAGGAAAGGACATGAGGGAATGTGAAAGGGGGAAGTGTCATCTAGGGTGGATCCACCAAGGGTTTGTATAGACAGAAGCGAAGAAGTGTTGAACACAAAGACAGAGGCACAGCAGACAGATGTTTTATATATTTTTATTTTTTTGTGGTACTGGGAAGTTGAACCCAGGGCCTTGAGCATACTCTCCAGGTGCTCTACCACTGAGCTTCACTCTCAGCCCCTTTTTTATATCTTATTTTGAGACAGGGTCTTGGTAAGTCTGCCTCTGGCTCTAAACTTGCAGCCCTCCTGCCTCTGCTTCTCCAGTAGTTGGGATTAGAGGCATGTGCCAAGGTGCCTGGTACAGGTAGGGTTTTGTGGGAAGGGAACAATGGAGAGCTGTAGTTTGAAAGTCATGTTCAAGTCCAAGAGTAGTCAATATATTCAAGGTATTTAGAATGGCTTTTAAACCTTGGGTTAGAATCCCAGGGTAGTCATCTAATATTTGTCTTTGGGTAAGAATGTATCTTTCTAACCTTCAAATTTCTTCATCTATGACATGTAGCTAATAATTACTCCTTAGAGTTCTGTGTTTGTATATATTAACTGCTATATATAGTGCATAAACAAAATGGTTAGTACAGTGTTGTTTTGTAGATGGAAAATTAGAGCATATTGGTCATACGCATCCATGGGTAATTGGGGAAGATTTTTGATATGGACAGTGACCTAATGAAAATAAATGTGCCTTAAGAAGGAATAATAGGATAATAATGTGTAAGACATATCTGGGAGTGGGTTGGCTTACAGATGAGGATAGTACTAAGGAAAGTGTCACATTAAATCTTGCGTGAGTAGACCAGGGGGGTGGTGTATCCCTGTAACCCCAGCAAGGCAGAGGTAAGAGGATTGCAAGTTTGAGGGCAGTAGCAGCCTGAGTAACTTAGCGAGACAAAACTTAGCAAGACAAAAATGAAAAAAGGGGAGGGATGGGGAGCAGCTCAATGGCAAAGTGCATGCAAAGTATGTGTGAGGTCCTGAGTTCAACCCCTGGGTACTACAAAAACAAACAAACAAACAAACAAACAAACAAATAAATATAAAATAAAAATAAAAACTTTTCTCATGAGTGACTAAATGTCCAAATTATTGTGGTAATAGAGATAAAAACAACCAACAGGGGATTTAATCTAAGCGATTTTGTACAGAAGCAAAACAGGACTTCATGACTGATTGCTTATGGGTAATGGAACAAGGATAAGAAATCTACACAGATCCTTCTAAAATTCTGAGATTCTCCTATGTAGGAAAGGGTGACCCCGTTAATAGAGAAGTGCAAAGAGGTAGCCAGTTGTCAGAGGGGCAAGGTAGGCTTAGTTTTAGAAACACTGCAGTGCAGTTAGGATTTAAAGGATAGTGCTGAGCTTGAGTTAGGTTCACAGCACAGAGGTTGCCCTGGGAGAATTCTGCCAGGGGTGAGTAGGGTCAGAGGAGCCTGCAAAGAAGTCAGGTAGAGAGCAGGAGGGAGTAGAATGAGAAACTACTGGCAGTTGTTGAAATGGACTACAGGGAAGGGAGCTTTCGGCATGGGGTGTATTATCCAGAGGACTGAGGAAAGTGCCAGAGTCACTGAATTTGTCCATAGGAGATCAAGGTTAAGCTTTGAAAAGGCTGTTTCCCCTTTCAGAAACATGGTGTGTGAGAAAGACCCCAGAGTGAGAAGAGATGGAGGCAGTGGGGGTAGAAGGAGCAGATGAGCAGTGTAACCATCAGAAGAGCAGACTGTGGGCATCAAGCGGGTAGAGGGGCCTTCCTGATGAGATAACAGAGACTTTTGTCCATCCAAGGGACAGAACAGTCAATGGGGAAACCCAAAAGTGTAGGAGAAAGAAGGATTACCAGACAATGTTGGTTCCTGATGCAGAACGATGACAAAAGGGAAAGAAAGTAAAGAACTGGGACATCTTTACCTATTAGAAAAGAAGAAAGGGAAAACAAACAAACAAACAATAGATATATGAAACAGGTTCTTTTGAAGTGGGACTTGGAAAAATGAAATTTAAAATAAGCTCCAAGTTAGGAACTGAGAAAACAAGAACCAATAAAAGGAAAATGAGGGAAGTTCTTCTAGAAAGACTCATGGTGTTTCAGCCATCTTTTGTTGTTGTGGCAGTGATGGTTGTTTTTAGGTGCCGTCAAGTTGGGGCCGATGCAAAGCAATCCTATGTACAACAGAACAAAACACTCCCTGACACTGTGCCATACCTCGCATTGTCAGTGGTTTTCTGCTATTCATAGGGTTTTCAATGGCTGATTATTTCAAGAGTGGGCTGCTAGGTCCTTCTCCATTTTTGTGGTGCTTTTGGCACCCTGGGATAGAACCCAGGGCCTCAAAGAGCATAGAGTAACTGTCTACCAACTGAGCTGAATCCACCCTTTAGCCATCTTTATGATGGCAGAAACAAAAGACTAACAAACAATAAAATAAAACAAAAACCCAAACCTCATATCCAGTACTGGGGTAGGAAAGGGCATGGTCAACTATCATAGACAATTTTATGCACAACCACCTGTGGTAATTCTTGAAAACATCAGCATCTCATCACAGAGTTTTAAAATAAACTATGAAGGATTGTGATGAATTCAAGGTAAAGTAGTGCTAAAGAAAAAGACTACTTTCAGTGATGATCTATCATACATCTTACGGGTTGAAAAACTGGTAATTCCTGATCAGGTGGAACTATGAGAAATTAAGAAGAAACAAAAAGCAATAGGACACAGCAGCTGAGGATGTTTTGCCATCAATGAACACCCAGGGGGACTGCCCAGAAAGAACATTTAAACAGATAGTAGAAGTGATACGGGTGATAATAGACTCTTATTTTCAAGTCACTCAATTAGACAGTGGCATGGCAGCATGTAACCAGGCAATAAGTCAGCATCTTATCACCACACATCCTAAACTGGCAAACAGAATGAATGAACAAAATGTTACAGAGTGGGACAGTCCATTGTGAAGGGAAACTGTTGCAAGCCAAAGTAAATGTTATTACATGTGATATTTCAGAATGAGGAGGCTTCAAAAGAGTAGCAAATGAAGAAACCCTTACTAATAGTGAATGAGAAAAGAAATATCCTGGGATGTTGAAAAAAGACAAATGAAAGAAAAGGCAGAATTTTGATCAGTAGGGGTTTAACCATGTGGATTGCATTTTAAGAATCCTGTCATCCAATCAATCTTTCTTCTAGAAGGTCTAAATCCAGACCTGGTAGTTGGGAATATTTACTCTTCCTTAAATGGCAATGGGAACCTAGATGGTAGTTTCCCCTTTTACAAAAGATTGGGCTGAAATGATGATAACTGAGGTCACTTCTAGGTTTGAAGTTCTGTGATATTTGATGTCCAGGCAGATATTTTCATGCAATGATCCAAACACTATTGTATATCAGGGATAGCATTGCTTTAGGAATCTGTCAGAACTCTTGGGTTTCGGTATCAACCATAACTCTGGTTTATGACAAATCATGTGACTTCTCAGTATCTCATGTTCCTTATGTACAATGACAAAGAGAGGCTAAGTACGCCCTAAGATCTTTATTATGTTTAAAAATCTATATTTCTGCAAAGATAGTACCTCACACTATTGACTGCCTAAATAATCAGGTTTTTTTAATTTTTCCCCAATAATATTAGATACAGAAACAACCATGCAGTGAGTGACAGAGACTGTATTACCTTCTATAAAACAAAAATTTCCCACAGGGAAGGGATTCAACATCTGGCTCTGAAGCATGGCAGCTGATGGTGGCAATGACAGGGCCGCACAAGGAGGGCCCCTCGTTGCCTTTGTTGGGTTGGCTGCCAGAAATCTCATGATTTCCTGAATTCAGTCATAGGGGATCTACTTCATAGAAGCCTGAGGAGACTCCAAATCTTCTGGGGAATGTAAAATTGTGGCCAGTTTTTAGGAGACTGATCTTTTATTTAGTACCTTCAAATGACCAGAGTTATCACGCATTTGGGGTGGCACAATGGTGGCATACCATACTTCTCAGAAAATGGGGGAAGGCATACTTGTAAGTTCTTTGCTGTGATATGCAAATAGCTGCTTGTAGCTGTGGAATACATATATCTTCCTGGTGCATCAATGATTTCTCAAATATTTTCAGGAGGAATGAAATATTTATGTTGTTAAGGAAAAGGTCAAGAGAAGGATGTGACAATCTACTCATGAAGACATCTCAAAGCAATCAGCCATTGAAAATCCTATAAGGGTCACTGCAAGTTGGACCCAACTTGATGGCACTTAACAACAACAGCAACAACAAGATAGAGGTAGTGATGTAACAAACTCCACTATACACAACAGCACAGCCACGGAAAAATTTTTTCTCACTAATGTAATGGTAGGATTGGCATATAGCTTTTCACTGTGGGGCCATTGAGAGACCTAGGCTCCTTCCATGTTGTGATCCTGTCATCTTTAACATGTGACGTCCAAGGTCAGCATGTCTTTGAATAAAGCCAGTTGAAGGGAAAAATGCTTAGAGAATTTAGTATATAAAAGATCTAGGAAAGATTCATAAGTCATTGCCTAGCACTCAAATGCTCATAGGTAACTGAAAGGAAGATTGGGAAGGGGACTCTAGCCCCATACAAAGATAGAATATTTGGAAAGAAGCTATATAGCCTCTAACAATACATAAAGACTCAAATTTATTGTGCAGATATTATTTTCTATTAAATCAAATACACATATGATGTAGGATACAAATTCACATGAATTCCTAGTCTAAAGTAACTAAAATTTAAAGACATTTTTAGCTAGCTTCATCTTTTTGCTTGCTACTCTCAAAATCCTTGAAGTTATGTATTCAATGCCCCCTACTTAATTATCACAAAGGGAAACTCCATTCTACTTACTTCATAGTAGGAATTCACTATATGTGTTTTGATGAAATAAATCAGTGGGTGAATGACATACTGTAAGTAGTCATTACTTATCTGATTCATAGGAAGTAGACAAAAAGAGTGTCAGAATGGCTTACTTTCTTTCTTAAACTATCATCCCTTGGTCAGCTTGTCAGCAATCAGAAGTAAAATATGGAATACTTGGAATTCCATCTTTAGAGACTCATGATCATTAAATATGTTGATTTTTAGGAATCCTGCTAAAGGGATAATGTTTTAACAGTTGTTAATATCTAATCAAGGCTTAAGTTTGAAGTTGAAGGATGTGAATAGGCCAAATCAAGACCTTGAAATTAGAAAAGAAGAGAAAAAGAGACAATTTCTGGAAGCCCTGGGGCTTAGGTAGCATGCTTGGGCATAGAGATGGCAATTTAAAACGTTATCACAGAGCACGTAAACAATGTAAATTCTAGGGTCAAATATCAGAGATCTTGATCTGGTCATTCTTGAGTGGGTCTAGGAATTTGCATTTTAACCTGCTCATTACATGATACATGGGAGAAGGATTTGGCAATCCACTTCCAAAGCAATCCCAAAATAGTCAACATTGAAAAACCTATGAGGGTAACTATGAGTCAGATCCGACTCATTGGCTCCTAACAACAACAACAACATTACATGGCACAGAACATGTGATCCAAGTAAAATATCCAAGCAGTTGCATAGAGGGTGCTCTAATATTGTCTTCTTGAAACTCTGGGTGATTTTTATTTCCGGAGTGGGTTGCCAGATCATTCTCCCATACTTGTGGTGCTGGAGATTGAACCCTGGTCCTCCCTTACTGATTTTTGAACAAGGGGTCTTTAATGTTTTTATTCTATACTAGGCCCTGCAGATTATGTGACCATGTCTGCAGACATGTGAAGAAAGCCTTCTTGGTCCTCTAAACCTGTCTAGGCAGTAGGCAAGTACTCTTGAGTGTCCTCAGTGTATGACATGAGGAGCAGAAGGATTATCCAGCTCAGTTAAAATTGTGGCCTATAATAATACCATTGTTGTTTTAGGCCATCATTTGTTTTTTGTTGTTGTTGTTTATTATGCAATAGTAAATAATGAGTTGCCCCTGTGACATCAAAGTGGAGATATCCAGTGGATATATCTCTGAGTTGAAAATAAATATTTGAGAACCATTAGCCTATAGATGATTTTAAAGCCTTATAACTAAATAAGGTGAAAAGGGAGAATGAGTATAAATTGAGGAGAAGCCTGAAGATTGAACCTGACTTCTTGATCTTCAAGATAGTGAGGATGTAACAAAGGAGATGGAGAGCAGACTGTGAGGTTGTAGGAGAATCAAGAGAAAATTGAGTCTACATGGCTCAGGAAAATAAATACACTAGGGAGATCGCAATGGTCAATGTCAAATGCTACCACTCAAGGTCATATGAGGGCTGAGAACTGTCCATGGGATTTGGCAATGTAGGGTTATTAGTGACATTTGAATGGAGTCAGGGCCAGGGAGCCTGTTATGGTTTGGCTCTCAGATGTCCCCCAAAGGCTCATATGTTGAAGGCTTGGTCCCCAGCTGATAGTGCTATTGGCAGGTAGTAGAATCCTTAGGAGGCAAAATCTAGTGGAAGTTAGGTCACGGAGGGCATACCCTTGAAGGAATTGTGACCCCAGCCCCTTTCTCTCTTTTTTTGCTTCCTGGACACCATGAAGTAAAGAATTTAATCCACCACATACTCCCTACTATGATGTTTTGCCTTATAATTGCCCCCAAAACAATGAAGCCTAATGACCATGGACTAAACTATGAAACTGGGAGCCAAAGTAAATCTTTCCTTCTTTTAAGTTGTTTATCTCAGGTATTTTGTCACAGTGACAGAAAGCAAACACATGGGCTGAGTGGAGTAAGTTCAAGAGAATGAAATAGCAGAAAATAGAGCTCCAAGTATTTCCAATGACTTTTGCTGTCAAGCGAAACAATTGCTCAAGAGAGCTATTGATGGGGTCAAGAAGTTTTTGGTTCTCTTGGTTTGATCGTGTGTGTGTGTGTGTGTGTGTGTGTGTGTGTGTGTGGTGTGGTGTGTGTTTCAATGGGACTGATATAGTAAAGAGAAAAACTGATCTCAGAGGCAGTCAGCATCAGAGAAACAAATAACAAAGCAAAGTCATTTCAGATTGTAGTAAGTGCTATGAAGAAATCAAATAGGATATGAAAATTGGAGAAATAGAGGGATCTTATATTAAATAAACTGGCTAGAGAAGGCTTCTCTGAGAAGACATTTGAGTTGAAATCTGAGAATTGTTTTTAATCAGCTGAAGGAGAAGGGAGGGTGGAGAAAGAGAAAGAGAGAGACCCAGAGAGGAAGTAGAAGGTTCAGGTGACCCCCCCTGAGCTTGAGACTTTTGGGAAACCTGGAAGGAGGCCAGAGCTGTTGAAGGAAAGTGAGCAACAGAGACAACCAAAGCTAAAGAGTAGGCAGTTCCCAGGTCTTGTCATTGTTTGTAGATCACGATAAGTTTAGATTTTATTGTAATTGCGAAGGGAAGTCCCTGGAGAGATTAAACTGGAGAATATTTTAACATAATCATTAATAACATTGTTATAACAATTTTATCATCATGCATTTTCAAAGTACTTTATGGTTTTAAGTGCCAGTTTCACAAATGGAGGTTGAAATTTTTTAGATCATTTGCCTAAAATCTTAGTACAGACTCAGGCACAGTGCTCAGAGCTAAGTGCAAAGAATGGACCCAAACATTTTCACCATTTGCAAAGCCAGTGATTTTTTTCCCCACCATCCTAGTCCATTATTCTCATCCCTTGTCCATACCCCACACTTGGGTCTGTACCTATCACTACTGCTCCTCAATAGATATTCTCTATTGCTGTCAAGTAGGTCTTTTCTTTGGTTCTGGAGCACCCAGGATTCACCCCAATCCACTTTCATTTTGGAGCCTTCTGTCACCCACCAAAAGAGGCAAATAATCTGCTTTTTGCTCTCTATCTGCTCTATTACTCTGTACCCTGAACTGTATAGTTATTTTGGCTGTTGCCCTTCATATTATATAATTATAATGATTTATTTGAGGCCAATGACCTCACTTGCCATCTTCTTTCAGTCAATCTTATTAAGCACAAAATAGGAAATAACAGACTCTTCAGATAATGAAACTGTGTGTTTCTAAGCCCCAAACCTGTTCTTATCTGGAGTTATGAAATCCCTCACCTCTGGACAAGGTCTGTATTCTGGACAAGGTCAATGAAATAATAATAGTGGACATAGTGGACATGGTGGGATCTTTGGAAAAAGTAGCTCTGGGTTTACTGGAAAGGTTTTTGTGTGTGTGTGTGTGTGTGTGTGTGTGTGTGTGTGTGTGTGTGTGTGTGATAGAAGCAATGTTCTACAAGACACTGGGAACATTTGCTTTTACCAAAAAGATAAGCTTTTCAAATTTGATAGATTGTCTGAGAAACTGGAGTTTTTCTTCTGCTTTCTACAATCTAGTACACAGTTGCCACTGTGGCATCTGATCTTGTCAGATCCTGGAAGCTAAACAGGGTTGGGCCTGGTTAGTACTTGGATGGGAGACTGCCTAGGAATATCAGGAGCTGGAGGCTTGGGAGAAGGATCTAGTAGCCCACTTCTGAAACAATCAGCCATTGAAAACCCTATAAGTAGCAGAGAAGCCCTGACAATAATGCTGAGCATGACACAATGTTGGATAATGTTTCATCTGCTGTACATGGAGTCACTATGAGTTGGACCTAACTTGACTGCATCTAACAACAACATCTACAACTGAAGATATTCATTTTAATGCAACATTACTTTTATTGGTAAGTGAAAGAAATCCAATATTTCATGCAGATTGGATTAAAAATTATGTCATTTATATAAGACTGGGTTACTAGAAACAAGTATATTTGATTAAAATTAATGAGATATGTGATTGAATCACAATTTTTTTTTAAAGTCTGAAACATAGTGCTTCACTTGAGTTTGTTCCATTTCCATGTTAGTTTGCCAGGCATTTTGACTATTAGTTTTTGACATAATGCAATGAGCAAAAGGACTCTTTTTTTTTTTTTTTTAAAGTACTGTGAGTTGAACCCAGGGGCTCGAGCCTGCATGCTTTGCAAGTGCTGGACCACTGAGCTGCTTCCTCCAGCACATTTTTTCACTTTTTGAGACAGTGTCTCACTGTATTATCGCAGACTGCCTCTGGTCTCGAACTTGCGATCCTCCTGCTTCTGCCTCTCAAGCTGCTGGGGTTACAGACATGCACCACTGTGCCCAGCTGCAAAAGGACTCTCTTAAATCTTTGAAACAGAGAAAATACTTCCAAATGGAAGGCTATATTTTAATCAACATAAAGTTAAGGAAGACTTGTTTAATAATTATTTTTGACTCTGTTTGGAATTAGTTGCATATGGTTTTGTTTTGAAATCTAAAATATATGTACTGTACAGTAAAATCTGAAGACGAATATCAACATCACACAGGCATAGGGTTGATCCAAGTGAAATTATGATCTAAGTTGCTTGGGAACAACATAGAATTTACATTAACACTGATGTCTGAGAGTTAGTCTCTAAAAATGGTCCATTGGCTCAATTGACCCCAACCTATTAAGCCCCCAAATCGAGAGCTGAGAAGACCCAGTTTCTACCATCTCCATCATGGAAATGGGCCAAGGAAAGTAATATTTCTGTAAAATTTCATTTATTTTCCATCAGCTGTAGCTTCATAGTAACATGATTATTATGGCCTTAATCATTGCACAAAAGTTGGAGTTATTAATGATCTAGTGTAAGATAGAGCCATCTGTGTTCTACAGCCATACCACTCTGGCATCTGATCTCATCAGCTCTCAGAAGCTAAGCAGGATGGAACCTGGTTAGTCTGGGAAGGAGACCGCCTGGGAATACTGGGTATTGTAGGCTTGGGAGAAGGACCTGGCATTCACTCCTGAACCAATCAGCCATTGAAAACCCTGGGAATAGCAGAGAAGCATTGAGAATAGTGCTGGGCATGCCACAGTTTGGGTAGTGTTTTGTTTTGTTGTACATAGCATTGCTATGAATCAGATCCAACCTGAAGGCACCTAACACAACAACAACAAAGAACCATCTGTAGCAAATCATTCAAGTTATACACAGAGATTATGGAATTTTTTTTTTAGTATGGGACATACAATTAGTGCAGCATAAGACTCATTCATCGTAATTTTTTCTACATTTTGTGGGAATAAGATCATTTCGTTTGAATTTAAAGCCATCATGAGGCAAAAGAAAAAAATGTTACCCTAAAGCTGAAATTGCTTTACTTGCTAATGGAGGAATAATGCACAGCTACAACTTTTCCTGTCAACAGATTATAAAACTAAGGAACTACTTTTACAGTGAGTCAAATTACTAGATCATATTGTTACACTGCTAAATCCCAGTAATGTAAAAAATAATCTGTCAGGAAATCCACAAATGATTCAACGGCAAGTTGAGACTTGGAAACAAAAAGAATTGCCGAGTATCCACTTGTATCAGCTTAGCTATAATTATGTAGATAAAATTATGTGTAATTTTTTCATTCAGTAGCCATTGAATCAATTCAAATCAATAGGCAATACTACAGAGACTGCTATGTCCAAAGCACTGTGTCAGGCACTGGTAGAGAAGAATGGCTAAGTAAAATGTAGTCTCTGTTCTCAGAGAGCTTATAGTTTGGTTGGGGAGGCGGGCAAACGCACAACTAAGTCTAATACAGGTCTGGTTGTGACAAGGGCTATATGATATGATGGCATAAAAGAAAGTGACATTTATTTTACCCAGAGGAGTCAGGAAAGCTTCACAGAAGTGAATGGTAAGTAGAACAATGATAGGTAGAGAGAAAATAGAGGGCTTTCTGAGAGGAACAGTGATATGATGGAATGTGTTTGATTAGTGATGGAACATATCAAAACGTTGATAGGGAGCAATAGTAGATGAAGCTATGTGCCGGGCAGGTTGGAGACAGAAGAGCTGAGAAGACAGCTGAGAAGACTAATCTGAAGGCCAGGAAAGGCTTGATGGAGATTTGACTGAGGATTTTGATCATAAGAATGGATATGAGACAGGGTTGTTGTGGGATTTGTGTTTTTGCCTTGATGTGTTCTTTTTCTGTGCCTGAATTTATTCTGGGGTATTTTCTGCTCATCCTTCAAAAATCAGCTCCAATAAACACCTTCCAGTAAAGCCTTCCATCAGCATCTCAGGCAACCAATGCCTCTCCATGTCTTGGTCCTCTGTAGCATTAGATCACACCATGTTTAGAACTATTCAGGCTACAGTCCTATGAGCAGCAGATTTGGAAGAAAGCTTCACTTTGGATCCACTGTTTGCAGAGTGGTTTTAGATGAGGTGGGTAGCCAACTGCTACAATCCCCATCTGTGACTCAGGGAAAGCATAGGGTTTGACATAAAGACTTGGGAAGAATTTGCCTAGCAACGGCTATAAAATTAAATCAAACTTAGGGAAAAATAATTGCTAGGTTTAGTGCACGAGCTTCTGAAGTCTCTAAGAAAATCATATTTTGTATTTTAAATTTAGGACCAGCTGTGGACATAAGTCTTTGATAAACTCATAATCTAGAAGAATATTACCAAAATAAAAATACGTCATTTGGTATTAGGCTTGACATGCTTAGTAAAGAAATTTATAATGAGATCACAGACATTATTATTACTATAAAGAAAACTTTAAACAATTCAAGAAGTCAGTATCTTAGTAAGGAAATTGAATACCTAACTGGGACATATATTACTGGAGGAGCTATAGGTTATAGGTATTCAAAGAAGAATGCTGCTTCTGTGAAAATAATCAATTAGTTTCCAGCCATAAGTCACTTCATGACTTGTAAGTCCTTATAAGACAAGATCTGTCATGAAATACAATGTTGTCAGTGATAGAATAATATCCATACGCCTACAAGGAAGGCCTGTTAATATGACTATTATTCAAATTTATGCACCCACCACCAAGGCCACAAATGAAGAAAGGGAAGACTTCTATCAGCTTCTGCAATCTGAAATAGATCAAACATGCAATCAAGACACACTGAAAATCACTGGTGACTGGAATGCAAAGGTTGGAAACAAAGAAGAAGGCCCAGTAGTTGGAAAATATGGTCTTGGTGACAGAAATGAAGCTGGAGATCACATGATAGAATTTTGTTGGACCAATGACCTTTTCATTGCAAATACATTTTTTCAACATCATAAACGGAGACTATACACATGGACTTCACCAGATGGAACATACAGAAATCAAATTGAC
>VMDO01014946.1:0-52861 GCA_007922755.1 Pedetes capensis | reverse complement strand
CTCATAAATTCATCCTGTTTACATTGAGATTGATCTCTCCACCTTCATCCTTCCTCATTTACCCTTCTCCCCCTCCCATCTTCTCCAATCTTTGCTTCCTTCTGCTAGATCCCTCCCTTCTTCTTTCCACTCCTTAAATTGTCCATTCTATGTTAAGTTTACTTGTGCATTTCTTATGTTTCAATTTATGTATAGGATTTTTTCCTTCCTTTAAGTTTGATTCAGCATCTACATATGAATGAGAACATAGAGTATTTCCCTTTTGGGGCTTATGTTTGTTAACTTAAGATAATGTTCTCCAATTCCATTCATTTTGCTGCAAATGATATTATTTCATTTTTTAATTGCTGAGTAGTATTCCATTGTGTATATGTACCATAATTTTTTGATCCATTCTTCTGTTCATAGGCACTTTGGTTTATTTCAAAAGTTTGGTTTATTGTGAAAAGTGCTGCATTGAGTATGGAGATGCAGATGTCTCTGTAGTATGGTGATTCATCTCCCTTTGGGTATATCCCTGGTAGTGGTATAACTGGTTCATGTGGCAGTTCTACTTTTAGTTTTCTGGGGTATCTCCATATTGATTTCCAAAGTGGTTGGACCAATTTACAGCCCCACCAACAGTGTAAGAGGGTTCCCTTTTCTACACAACCTTGCCAGCATTTGTTGTTATTCTTTTCTTGATCTTGGCCATTCTTTCTGGAGTAAGGTGGAACCTCAGTGTTGTTTTGATTTGCACTTCCCAAATGGCTAGGGATATTGAGCATTTTTTCATGTGTTTCATGGCCTTATGAACTTCTTCATTTGAGAATTATATATTCAGTTCCTTTGCCCACTTGTGTATTGGATTTTTGTTGTCTTGGGAGTTGCTTTCTTGAGTTCTTTGTAAATTCTGGAAATTAGTCCTCTGTCACATGTGTAGGATGTGAAGATTTTCTCTCATTCAATGGGGTCTTCCTTAGCTCTGTTGATTGTTTCCTTTGCTGTACAGAAGCCTTTTAATTTCATGTAATCCCATTTATCTATTCTTGTTGCAATTTCCTGAGCAGTTGGAGTCTTATTAAGGAAATGCTTTCCTATGCCTGTATGTTGGAGCATACAGCCTCTTTTCTTCTAGTAATTTTAAAGTTTCTGGTTTAATGTTGAGGTCTTTTATCCATTTCAAGTTAACTCTTGTACATATTGAGTGTTTCATGTCTGTTTTCATTTTACTGAAGGTGGAAATCCAAGTTTCCCTGCACCATTTGTTTAAGAGGTTCTCCTTTCTCCAATTTGTCTGCTTTGCTCCTTTGTTGAAGATCAGGTGGCTGTAGATGCATTGGTGTATCTCTGGATCCTCTATTCTATTCCACTGGTTTTCAGGCCTATTTTTGTGACAGTACCAAGCTGTTTTTGCAACTACAATCCTACAGTATAGTTTAAAGTCAGGGATTGTGTTCTTGCCTGTACTAGTTTTGCAGCTTAGTAGTGTTTTGGCTATACATGGTCTTTTGTGTTTCTATATGAATTTTTGGATTATTTTTTCTACTTTTATAAAGTCTGTCTTTGGAATTCTAATGATGATTGCATTAAATCTGTAAATTGGTTTTGGTAGTATAGCCATTTTTACAATGTTGATTCTTCCAATCCAATAGCAGGGGAGGTCCTTCCACCCTTTACTATCCTCTGTGATTTCTTTCTTTAATGTTTTCAAGTTTTCCTTGTAGAGATCAGCAGGATCTTTGGTTAGATTGATTCCGAAGTATTTAAGTTTTTGGTGGGCTATGATGAAAGGGATTGTGGCCTTAATTTCCTTCTCTTCCTGCTCACAGTGTAAAGGAAGGCTACTGGTTTTTGAGTATTAAGTTTGTATCCTGCCACTTTCTTAAAGGAGTTAATTAGGTCTAAAAGTTTTCTAGAGGAGTTTTTGTGGTCTTTTAAGTAAAGTATCATGTCTTCCATAAATAAGGACAATTTGACCTCTTCTTTGCCTATCTGTATCCCTTTCATTTGTTTCTCTAATCTAATTTCCCTGGCTAGGTCCTTAGGTTAAATAAGATAGGAGAGAGTGGACATCCTTGTCTTGTTACTGATCTTAGAGGAAATGGTTCCAATTTTTCTCCATCTAGTGATGGACATAAGTCTGGCATAAATGGTCTTTATGATGTCAAGATATTCTCATGTTATGCCTATCTTCTAAAGGGTTTTTATCATGAAAGGTTTTCCACTTTGCTGAAAGCCTTCTAAGCATTGATTGAGATGATCATGTGATTTTTGTTTGCAAGCTTATTGATATATCAAATTACATAAATCAATTTTCATATGTTGAACCAGCTGTGCATCTGTGAATAAATCCCACTTGGTCATGATGAACAATCTTCCTGATCTGTTGCTAAATTTGGTTTGCCAGGATTTTGTTGAGAAATTTTGCATCTATGTTCATTAGGGAAATTGGTCTATAGTTTTCTTTCTTAGATTTATCCTTGCCCAGTTTAGGTATCAAGATGTTGGTAGTTTTGTAGAATGAGTTTGGGAGTGCTCCCTCCTTTTCTGCTTTTTGAAATAATTTGAGGATAGCTGGTATTAATTCTTCTTTGAGAGTTTGGTAGAATTCTGGTGTGAACCCATCAGGTCCTGGGCTCTTCGTTTTTGTGAGGTTATTTATTTACCTTTTTTATTTCAACATATGTAATGGGTCTGTTTATGTCGCTTATGTCCTCTGGGTTTAATTTTGGTAAATCATATGTTAATAAATTTGTCCATTTCTTCTCTATTTTCATATTTTTGGAATACAATTTCTCAAAGTATTCCCTGGTGATTTTCTGGGTTTCATTGGAATTGGTAGTTATGATTACTTTTTCATCTCTAATTTTCACTATTTTAGCCTTTTCTTTTTTCTTTTTGGTGACATTAGCCATAGGAGCATGTATTTCATGAATCTTTTCAAAGAACCAGCTCTTATTCTCATGAATTCTTTGAATTATATTTTAAGATTCTATTTGAGATATCTCTGCCTTGATCTTGATAATTTCTGTCTGAGTGCTCTTTTTGGGATTGATTTGTTGTTGGCTGTCTAGGGCTTTAAGATGTGTCATGAAGTCATTTGTTTGGCCCATCCCTAACTTGTTGATGAAGGCACTCAATGCTATGTACTTCCCTCTTAGAAGCACTTTTGTGTTATCCCATAAGTTTTGGTAGGATGTGTTTTCATCCTCATTTGATTACAGGAATTTTTTAAATTTCTACTTTAATTTCTTGAATAACCCATTGAACTCATTCAGCCGGTATTATTCAGTCTCCATGAATTTGTAAAATTTCTGATGTTTTTCTTGCTTTTGAGTTCCAATTTTATTCCATTGTTGTCTGATAGGGTACAGAGGGTGATTTCTACCTTTTGTATTTATTGAGGCTATATTTGTGTAGCAAAATGTGGTCTATCTTAGAGAAAATTCTATGTGGTGCTGAGAAGAATGCATATTCCTCATCAGATGGATGGAATATTCTTAAATATCTGTGAGTTCCAGTAGGTATAAGGTGCAAATTAAGCTCATCATTTCTCTGTTGATTTTTTGTTTTGATGACCTATCTCAGTGAAAGGGGGATATTGAAGTCTCCCATAATTTTTGTGTTTAGTCCAATGTATTCCTTTACTTCCCATAAAGTTTGTTTTATGAAACTAAGTTCCCCTGGATATGGAGAATATATATTAAGTAATGTTATTGGTTCCTAGTTTGTTTTTCATTTTCGTAATACTTAGTGTCCTTTGTCTCTTCTAAATAGTTTTGGGTTGAAGCTTATCTGAAATTAGTATCATGACTCATGCTTTTTTTGTTTTGTTTTCCGCCTGCTTGGTATATTGCTTTCCAGCCTTTAATTCTCAACCTTTTACAGTGTTTGTGTGTTATGTAAGTCTCTTGAATGGCACATTTTGAGGGTTTATGTTTTGTCTTCCAACTTGCCAGTGTATGTCTCTTAATTGGTGAGTTAAGACCATTTGCTTTAAGAGTAATTATTGAGAGGTGCTTATTGTTATGCATCCAGTCAATACTTGTTACTGGTTTTTTATTTATATTTATCTTATTTCTTTCTTGATTTCCTCTCATGTTAATTGTTCATTTCTTTGATCTTCTATGTGGGCTATGTGGGGTTGTCTTATCTCACCTTGATGTGGTAGTTGATTGAGGATTCTCTGTAATGCTGGCTTGTTGGTTGCAAGTGGTTTGAACTTGGCAATATCATGGAATGTCTTATTACTCATCCTTTTTGAAAGGTAGCTTTGCTGGATAAATATATTCTTTGTTGGACGTTATTCTTTTTCAGAACTTGGATGATATGTGTCCAGGTTTTTCTACCCTTTAGTGTTGATGTGGGGAAGTATGCAGTTATTTTAATGTATTTGCCTTTGTAAATCAGTTGGTGCTTTTCCCTTGCTGCTTTCAAAACTGTTTTTCTGCTGTCTAAGATAAGCATCTGTACAATAAGGTGTCCTGGGGAGGATCTGTTTTGATCTACTCTGTATGGGTCTCTGAATGATTAAGTTATACAGGTATCCACCTCATTCAATATTTCATCGAATAAATTTCTAATCCTCTTGTGATGCTTTCTCTTCCTGTGTGAACTCCCTGCATTCTTAGATTTCATTTCTCATCTTTTTCATACTGTTTCATCATTCTCTTCATCTTAGTTTATGAGTAACTGATATCTTGCACCCCTTCTTCTGGATATGAGATCCTCTGTTCAGCCTCATCTAGTCTAGATGCTGAGGATTCTATTGAAGTGTTTATTTCATTCAGCTTGCCTTGCATCTCAAGAATGGCTGCTTGATTTGTTTTAATATTTTCTAGCTCCTTGCAAAATACCAATTCCAAATGAGATACCTTCTTCTCCAAGATCCCAAGAGTACTGGCAGTGTTAGCTTTTGTGTCTCTTAGGATATTTATAATCAAAATTCTGAATTCTGATTCTGACATCTCTAGAAATTTGGATTGCTTGATATTCTCTGTTGAGAGGCTTTGGTCTATGGGATCTTCACATCCAGCATGTCCTTTCATGTTTCATGTGCGTTTTTGCTGAGGCTTGCTTATTGCTTGGTCTAGCAGTTAGGTTCCACTTCTGCCAAGTGTAAAAAGATTCTCCCTCTGGCATTCCTTTGAGTTTGGGTGATGATGAGTCCCTGGTGCTTTTCTCTTACTTCCCTGCCCTGTAGTTTCCAGCCTCAGTGCCTGATGTCTAGGTTCTTCTCTAGACTCTGTATTTAGCACTGTCCCCATCTGTTTCTCTCTATCCCCTGCCTTCCCAGCCCCCAGTTGTTCTACTGCCTACACCATGGTTGTCAAGTCTGTGGGACTATTACTCTGAATCACCAGCTTTACCTGACCCCAAATAAGCCTTGTTCTGAACTAGTTCTCCTAGGTTTAGAGAACCATCAGCTCGCGTCACTCTTCACCATGCCCTGGACTCTCCTCCCCTCAGTTTCCCTCTCTCCAGTTAGCAGTTCCAGTGCGACTGGGGGCCTTGGGAGCAACCATGTCTACTTCTCTACTGGGGAATGAGGAGCTAGACGAGACAGTGAAAAAGGAAAGAAAAAGAAAGGAAAAAAAGAAGAAAAATGAGGAAGTGGAGTATACTGAGATTTAAAATAATAAAGGGAAGATAAAAATAGAAAAAAAGGAAATAATAAAAAGAAAGACAGGGCTAAAATAAAGCCAAACAGCAATCAAAATGAAAGGAAGAAAGAACAGGTGTCTTACTTGAACACCCCCAGAGTCCCGCCTTTGTTTACCTTTTGGAGGCCTTTACCTAGCCTGCTTTACCTAGAGACCTCAGGTTTAACTGCCTTTCCTCCTACCAAGGGCAGATATCCACCCCCTGAGAGGGCCCTGCCTCACTTCCCTTAGGGGAGAGTCCTTACTCAGTGTCCTGCAGTATCTGCTTATAGATCTGTTTTCACTCTTCTGTGTAAAATTTTCTAAGCAGTGATGACAGTTTATTTTAAGATTTCTCAGTTCTGCTGCAGGGAAAGGGATTTTCCCTACCTGCTCTCACATTGAAAGCCAGCAAGCCTGCAGGGAGGGGTTTCTGCATGGTGTCCCCCTGGAGGGGGATGATGGCAGAAAGTCCACACCAGTCTCTTGGGCTGGACCAGGTTTCAGGGGGCTCTCAGGGACCCACTCTGTGGGTGCTCTGCCTGTGCTGCATTAGTGGAGAGGTGGCATGTCCTCTTCTGTCCTTCTGGTACTTCTACCTCCCCTGCAGAGCTCATGAGCCGAGATCTCATCTCAGAGAGCACAGCCCAAAAGCAACAACCAGTGGTGGCCAGCCAGATCCCAATGCCAGGCCCTCTGACCTCTCACCGTCCCAAGCCCCACTGCACTCACTCATGGATCCCATGCTGCAGTGGCTGGGATGATATCCTGCAACCTCAAGTGGATCTGAGGCTTGCCTATGCCCATTTCATAAACATAGAAACAGAGGGCTAGAGAATGTAATGACTTTGTTTATTACAACTACATACTTTTTTTTTCCTAAAAGAATCTCAGTTTTGGTCAGTTATTCCAGTGCTCATGCATGAATCTATATTCTCAGGATCTTGTCTAATATCCATTTATCAGTCTTATTTTGAATAAGGCTAATACCAGTGATTATATAAGATACAATTTCTCAATTCTTCACTCATAATAAAAACTCTTCTACAGCTTTCTGGTAAATATTTACTCACTAATAGTAAAAAGCACAGAAAAAAATATTTTCTTCCTCTAAATAGGATATGTCTGGATAACATCAGTGATACTTGAAGTATCAGCTGCAGTCTGAGGATGCAGTCTGTAGGCGTGGTAGATTAGATCTAAAATAAACCCAGCATTCTTGATAACATTTGCTAGCCACTGAAAGAACCGATCCTAAAAGCCATACTACCTGTCTTTATTTTATAATGAAGTTTAAGTCACTTTGAATCAAGGCTTCTTTGACATGACACCAAACTTCAAAACTAAAACAAGGCTTGTAGTAGTCAGTTTCTCTAGTAAGATAAGGTACGGATACATAGATGGCATATGATAGATAGATACATAGATAGACAGACAGACAGATATAGATTTATTATACCTCATTGGTTCACATAATGACAGAAACTGGCAAGTCCCAATCTCTACAGGGTGAGTCAGCAAGTTGAAGAGCCAGGAAATCTCCTGATTCCATTCCAGATTGAATGAAAAGGCCTGAGAACTACCAAAGCCCGAGTTGTAGTTCTAATCGAAAGGCTGGCAGAGTCCAGATCAAGAAAGAACCTGTTTCACTTTGAATATGAAAGCTAGAAAAAAAGCTAGTTCAGAACCATTACCTAAGAAGAATTCTCTTACTTGGAGGAAGGTAATTTTTGTTTTATTCAAGCCATCCACTGATTGCATAAAGGCTTCCCATATTATGGAGTGCAATCTACTTTACTCAGACTACCAATTTAAATGTTGATCTCATCTAAGAATACCATAACAGAAATGACGAGAGTAAGTTTTGACAAAAATATTTGGGCACCATCTTGCCCAGTCAAAGTGATATATGATATGATATATGATATATGATATATAATAAGATATATGATATGATATGTGATATAAATTATCACAGTTCCACCTCTTGTCAACTTTGCACCTAAACACATCTTCTTAAACCACAGTTAATTCTGCAAATAAAGACAACAGCAAGGTCAAAATTCTAACATGATGAAAATATTCTCCACACACCACAAAATGCATTGTCTTCTCCAGAAAAAAAAGTGCTTCAGTGAAGAACAATCTTGTCCTTGCTATTCCATCATTTACATGATGTAATGTAATATTAACAATACTTAAATACTATAATATAAAGTCAACACATCATATATCACATGATGAGTGTATTAAAAAAGAAGAAAATGAAAATATTTGCTTAATGTATACATCCATGCTTGGACACGAACATCCATAATATAAGGAGGAAGTACCCATAGTCATAGTCATCATTTCTATAGCTGTTCAGATGGTTGTAGTTAATACTTATATTTACCTTTTTCACTTCTGCAGGTGGTCATGGTCTTTTACCTATTAGAGTGATGCAATCTTTGATTTCTGATAGGTTAGACCATTAAGAGAATTCTCTGAACTTGGTTGCAGTTTTTTGATGACAAGTAATAATAAGATACTCTATATTCCACACTTGGGCTGGGATTTGGCTCAGTGGGTAGAGTGCTGCGCTGCAGTCTCTGAGGACCCGAGTTCAATTCCCAGCACCGCAAAAACGGGAGAAGGACCTCGCAATCCACTCCCTAGGCAATCCCGAAATAGTCAGCCATTGAAAACCCTATGAGGGTCGCTATGAGTCGGATACCGACTCGACAGCACCTAACAACAACAACAACAACATATTCCACACTTACTTTTCCATTTTTGCATTGTGCAGTAGTAGTCTGACTTCCTATTAGGATGTATCAGCCCAACCAGCACAATAATTCTTTTCTTTGACTGATGATTCAGAGGAGAGAGAAACCCAAAGCGGCCAGTGGCAGTGGCCAGTGGAACTTCTAGCAATTAGTATCTTTAAATCTTATCAGATGAGAGCTAGGTGTTGTGGTGCATGTCTGTAATCCCAGCAACTTGGGAGGCTGAGGCAGGAGGATTGCAAGTTCAAGGCTAGAGGGAGAAATGACCAAGGAAACTAATAGTTCTATTCTCCTGAAAGAAATAGACAAAATTGGCAAAACTTTTTCTAGACTAAGAAAGAGGATTCAAATAAAATCAGAATTATGGGAAGTGACATTTTTATTGACACCATAGAAACACAAAGGATCATAAAAATACTTCTGTAAAAATTATACTCCAACAAATTGGGAAACCTAGAAGAGTTACATAAGTTCCTATGAGCATACAGCCTACCAAGACAAGATCATGAAGAATCAAAGATCTGAACAATGAATAAAGAGACTTAATCGTTTTCAGGGATACAGTGTCATTCTCCCTAATTCGTCCTTACAAAGTACAGACATCACAGCATACTTTGGAGGATTTCATTTTATTTATCTCTAAAATGGTAATAAAAACATTTTCCTCAGATAATTATGAGATATCTACATAGAGTAATGAATATAAAGGTTTTCACTTTGTAAGTAAATATGTTTTGTGTTATTATTGTCATTATTTTTTCTAGTATTAAACAAAAACATTCTGGTGGTTAAAAACAGTCTTTTTAATCAGCCTACCCAGGTTGAAATGCTGGTACCATCTCTTACTGAATGTTGCCTGAGGCAAGTTATTTTACTACTTTTAGACTCTCTTTCATGATTCATAAAGTGAGGATAATAATGCAATTTTCTTCATGGTGTTAGGTAAAAATGCAGTGGGCTAGTGCAGGAAGAGCACTCTGGAAATGCTAACTGGTTACTGAAATAGTCGTCAGTATTCACAGGGGCTGTTGGCAATTCAGGCCTGATTCTCTACTTTAGGCCCATTAAACCTGCCTACAGTGACAAGTGTCGAAAGGGCAACTAGCCAAGATTATGTGTAACTAGTGCCCTCTTGGGATGAAAGAAAAGAATCAAATTTGCTTTTGAACACTGTTGAGGAATTTGGAAAGGGAAGAAATATGAAGAAGCGAGAGCATTAATCCCACAAGAGTTGTTTATTCTGGACCCCATTGGGGCAGCAGAAGGCTTTAGGGGCCAGTGAGCCAGTTGGATTAAATCAAAAGTTATGTTTTGGTTTAAGAAAATAAATCATCTGAATAGAGTCTCAATGTGGTTTTCACAGGGCTGGGGAAAGTTGATTTGGGTTGTAGTGGGAAAAAGAAAACAAAATTTACAACCACAAAAGAGAGTGCAAAAATTCAAAACTGTCATGAGGAAACCAAAAATTTTGTAAATAATTCATAACTCAGTTTAATTCACATCATTCAATCCAGCAAGATCTATGACAGAGATAAACTTCCATTCCTCTTTCCCTGCCCCCTTCCTTCCTCTCTCCCCCCTCATCCTACTTCTCTTTTCCCTCTTTTTAATATACTGCTGTTTTCCTTCTTAGATCCATCCATTTTTTATTCTAAGTGGCACATTCATGATGGATTAGGCAACTAGTAGGCACTTACTTGTTTAAGATCTGGCAGGAATTGTCTTACTAATAATCCAATGTGAAGTTCAGGTTATTTTATTCTTACTGCATAGCTTTAGTTAACTAAGTCTTAATAATCTCAGTGACAATTTTTTTGAAAAAGAAAAAATAATTTTCTCATGCTTTTCTGTTTCAGTGTCCATATTTTTAAATTATTATGTTTTAAGTTGTTTTATACTTTTCCTTTTAGAAATATACTGCTGTCTAGTGGATTTATACAGTATTTATAAAAGGCAAAGAACACTTCAGTAAAAAAAATTGTCTCAATGTATATACACTGTAATTGTAGGAATGTAACATGGCAGGCTGAATTTTTGTTTGTTTGTTTTGTTTTTTAATCTATTTGGTGAAAGCATTCTTGGAATCTCAGACCTTTTCTTCTTGCAGAATGGTTTTCTTCTGGGGCTTAACTGTACATAAAGAACAGAAAGCATAGGGGAAATATACATACACATATTTGCACATATGTATATAGGTTAAAAACTGAAGAAATCAGAAATCTTGATTTTAAATATAAAATATATAATATAAATTAGCAAAAATATTTCACATGAGATTCTTCATGCTGGTCATAAATGAGGATCATGAATTTAAAAGGTTAAAATTCATGGAGGAAAATCTTTAGGGACCACTGGACTTGTTGCTGTATATTATGGCTTGAATCTAAAATGTCCTGCAAAGATCATGTGTTTGAATGTTTGATCCTCAGGTAATGGCACTGTTTTTGGAAGCTATGGAAATTTAAGAGGTGGGATCTAGCTTTGCAGAAGCAGGTTAAGGAGGTTTGGCCTTTGGAAGTTTTACCTAAACCCCTGGTTCCAGTGGCTCTCTGCTTCTGACCCCACCAGGCCGTGAGGTCTTCTATATGTGATGTTGTCTGCCATAGGCCCTGCCACTGTATGCCTGCTCTGCCACTATGGACTAAAATCTCCTAACAATGATCCTCAATAAACTTTTCCTCCCACAAGTTTATTTTGGTTACCTGTTTGGCAACAGCAGTGCACAAGGTGCTAACACACTATGCAGTTTGTAAGAACTATAAACATCTCTTTCTCTTAAATATCAGCTTAAATTTGAATCTGTTTGAGTTGTATACCTTACCAAATCAAATAGAACATAAATTTATATCTTTATGTTTTAAAATGTCACATAATTAATTAAATAAAGTCTTAAAACCCAGTGCTAGATTATTTCCCCTGATAAGGTCATATTTTGGAATAATAAGTCCTATTTGGAGGCCACAGTTACTAATATCCAACTTGAATGTTGAATTTCTTTACACTACTCTCTATGATCTTATTTTTAAGATGTTGCAAATTTTTCACTTGAATAACCTGTGCAACCATTAGGATTCTCCCCTTGCACCCTCACTCCCATTTCCACTTCAGAGACTTCAGCCTTCATGGTTAAAGACTACAAAGATATCCCCTTTCCACCACCAAAATAGTCAGGGGGTTTTCCACTGCCATGTCTGTCTCCTGCTGCACAGCATCACACAATATATTCTTTTCTTTAAATTATAAATCATGAAGCATCTCCTTTAGAAGAGCCCAACAAATTTGCCTAGCCACTTCTTCACATGAATAAAACAATGTCTGACACATCGTTCCATTAATGTCTCTATATTTATGTGATTATAGGTTTTTACTGCAGCCATATGTTTCTCTTCCTTGTGCTTAGCAAGTGAATCCACTGAGGTAAGAACCATACTGTCCTGCCTTCTACACACCAAATGTGTATATGTACTCAATATATAATGACTGACTGACAGGAAACAGGCTGAAATATGAAAATTTCAAAAAGAGGCACAAAACATGGATGATTTTTCTTTTTCTGAAAGGCTGCCATAGGAATATGAAGAGATTCAGTGCCTGATAAAGAGTTCACCAAATCTGGGGGACAAACTGCCAAAAAGGAAAAGCTATCAACATAGGACATTTATCCCAGGCATACTGAAATCTCGTGAAGTCACTTCTCTTGTTCTTCTACTCTCCTCTTCCTGGCGCAGACATTTGGCCCCTGGTTGCATTCCAAATTATCTACTTGCTATGATTTGAATCTATATATCTCCCTACAATGCATACATTAGAACCTAAACCCAGTATTATCATATTAGGAATGAGATCTTTACAAGGTCATGAAGGTAGAGATCTCATGAGTAGGATTAGCAATCTTAAAAAAAGAGTTGGACTGAATTAGGTTGGCTGTTTTTTTCCCTTCTTTCTTCCATTATGTGAGGACACAATATTGGACTCTTCTGCCATGTGAGGATGCAGCAAGAAGGCCTTCACCACATACTGAATGCTGGCACCTTGATAGTGGACTCCAGTCTCCAGAACTGTAAGAAATATACTACTGCTGTTTATAAATTAACAGGTCTCAAGTATTTTGATATAGCAGCACAAACAGGTAAAGACATCACTCCTTCCTCATCACCACTTTTCCCACATGCCTATTAGTTGCCAACCACCTTCCCCAGATTCCTGACAGTCCTTCTGACTTGTATCCTGTGGTGTGTGACTTTTTTTCCCGGTATTTTTTACTGCCTCTGAAAAAATAATATACATCTGTAAGTATATATGCAACCTCATTATGTAAGTCAGGAAAACATCTTGATACTAAATATTTGAAAAAAAACACCTCCCAAACTTGTTACACAATTGTGATGTTCACATTATCACACAAGGAATTGGGATTAAAATAAGAATTCAACATCTCAAATTGGATGAAGGAGACAAGTGACATAGTCAGAGATGTAAAGCCAGGAGTTAGTTCTAAGCCAAACTAAGCAATAATCAGATTTGATTGAGAAAATCAAGGAGAGTGAAGTGCATAGTGGTACAAACATACAATCTCAGCAATGCGGGAGGCAGAGGCAGAAGGGTCAGATGTTTGAGGCCAGAGGCAACCTGTGTAACTTAACAAGACCCTGTCTCAAGATAAAAAAGAAACAATGGGCTAGGTGTGCAGCCCAGTGAGAGAGCATTTTCAAAGTATGTGTAAGTTGCTGGGAACTTACCCCTGAGAACAGAAAAAAAAACGCCACAATTTAAAAAAAAAGAGAAACTCATCAAGCAAACCTCTAGACATAATTAGAGCAGAGATGAGAATGCAAGTAAGCAGAGAAAACAGACCACTTTAGGAATATAACAACTGTGGGTGTATTGATGTGATTACATCCCTGTACAGAACAAATTGCCTTTGTGATAGAGACTGCATAGAGAATAAATTGCCTTTAAAATAGGGATTGCATAGAGGAAAAATTGTCTTTGGGATCCAGTAATGATAAATTTATCCATGTGCCCAAATCTACCTAACTTCATGCCTTAGCATGACTGTTTTCTCATGAATTCCTTACATCCCATGAAAATGACATTGGACAGAAACTCTTTTTTTGTTTTGTTTTGCAGTTTTAGGAAATGTATACAATATATTACGTGGCGAAACAGTAGATCCCAAAGGTGAGGACTTTGATACATCTTTCCTGAAGAAGTAGTGGAGTATAACAGTTAAGAGCAAGGGTTTAAGCACTAGTATGGTAAATTGTTAAGTATTAAGAAGCTGTATGACTCATTTTTGAATCACTTTCAATTGCTTGAAACCTATTATATTGAAAGTATCTAAACCATAGAAATGTCTGCACCCGTAGAACTCTAGCATCCAATCCGCCTGATCTTGAAAGCTAAGCAGGATCAGCCTGGTTAGTCCTTGCATGGGACTACCAGGTGCTTCAGGCTAGGGAGAAGGACCTGGCAATCCACTCCCAAGACAGTCAACCATTGAAAACTCTATGAATAGCAGAGAAGCACAGACAATAGTGCCAGGCATGGCACAGTGTCAGGGAGTGTTTCATTCTGTTGTATATAGGGTGTCTTATGAGTTGGACCTAACTCGAGGGCATATAATAACATCAAAAACAAATCATAGAAATCAGCAAACATTATAAACACTTTTCTTACAAAGCCCATTTAATAACATGTCCTGGCCCAAGTGTTGGGTGATTTTGTTGTTGTTGTTAGGTGCCATCTAGTCGGTATCTAACTCATAGCGACCCTACATACAACAGGTGAAACACTATTGTCATTGCTTTTCTGCTGTTCATAGGATTTTCAATGGCGGATTGATTTTTGGGAGTGGGTTGTCAGGTCTCCCAAGCCCACAGCACCTGGTGTTCCCAGGGGGTCTCCCATTCAAATACTAACCAGACCTGACCCTGCTTAGCTTCTGAGATCTGACAGGATCGGATGACATAGGGCTATGGCTGCAGGCTGAATGATTTTAGACTCAGGTAAATTATATAACTGGTTGTGAAAAACTGTTTAAGCCATTAGGGCCTTAATTGAAAAGTGATGGTAGAAGTTATTTCACTATGCAATTGTCCCTCCAGATATATGGGGTCTTGGTTCCAGGACCCCACTTGGATACTCAAATCTGTGAATGCTCAAGTCCTCTGCATAAAAAGACATAGTAATTTACCTATGCATACCCTCCTATATATCATCACTAAGTTATTTATATTACTTAAGACAGTATAAATGCTTTATAAATAGTTGCCATACTGTATTATTCAGGAAATAATGACATAAAAATTCTGTACAGGTTCAATCCAGGCAGAATTTCATTCCAAATATTTTCAATCTTCTATTGATTGAATTGGTGGGTATGGCACCTACAGATATAGAAGGCCAGCTACATTATTGGGAAGATGTCCAAATTGAGTGTGCCATATGATTCCTGCAAAGACCCTTCACTGACATACATATTTCTTCAATCTTCTGCTATTCCTTCAGGGTACTTTTATTTTCATGTGAGTCAATCATCTTTACCTAATTGATTATATTTATACTGACAGTATCATAACTATGAACAACATTTTGAGGGGGTAATTATACTCTCCTTGTTGTTGTTATATGCTGTTGAGTCAGGTATAACTCATAGTGACCCTATATACAATAGAACTACACACTACCCAACACTGTGACATGCCCAGCACTATTGTCAGTGCTTCTCTGCTATTCATAGTGTTTTCATTGGCTGATTGTTTTGGGAATGGAGTGCCAGGTCCTTCTCCCAAGCCTATAGCAACCAGTATTATTAGGTGTTTTCCCATCCAAGTACTAACAATTCCTGACCCTGCTTAGCATCTGAAATCTGAAGGGATCAGATGCCACAGTGGTACTGCTGCAGGTATATAGTCATATCGCTCAATGTAAATAAATATATTGTTATGACAAAGCCTAATATAGTGTAATATAGTTAATTTTTATTTTTTAAATAAGTTAGATTATTACAAGCCTTCCATGTACCTTGGTTTAGACAGATCTCTGAGTAAAGGAATAGGGAAAACAAAATGACTTCAAATAGTTTTCCTAGTTTTAAAATTGTGAAATTACAAAATATCCATTTTTTATTACAAACTGGGAGAATATCAAGATAAAAGTATTAATTTATGAAACTGTGGTCAGATATAAAAATGTATGATTTCAAGTAAATCACACAGTGTATAAAATGAATTAAGAGTAATTAATGTCTTAGATTTTATAGTAACAAATCAAAATACTCGAAATTCCAATGGAAAGATGTTTATATCCTAAGGGGACATTTTAATTGGTGATGGTTAGTGGTTCTAATTAATTTTGAAATTCATCTTAATCTACTACCCAAGACACCCACCAGTGTTTGTTAAAGCAAAAGCTAATATAGGTAAATTAATCGCTTTACTCTTGTCACAAAGCCACAGTTAGTATTTTGGGATAAATATTCTTAAAAGGAAACTGCTTTCTTTACCTTTTAGATAGTTATTTTAAATCCTATGATAATATTGCATAGGGGTTCAAAGCACATTATCACAGATTCTGAAGCCAGCATATCCAGGTTCAAATCTCAGTGCAACATCTTGCCAGATATGTAACTTCAGGCAATGTGCCTGGTTTTTCTGTGCCTTAGTTTCCTTACATATAGAATGAGAATAGGAATAACAGAACCTTTCTTGTAGTTACAGCTTTAAGGTGATTTAAATTAGTTCAATTGTGCAAAGTACTTAGGAAAATGTATAGCATATATATTATCATTTCTTGTTATTATAATAAGATGCTAAGGCTACCTCTTTTCCCAACATGCTCTTCATCTTCACTCCCAAAAAAGTACACACAGAGCCACACATCTAACATTTTGTATTTCCTATCTTATGTTTTTCTTTAGTGGTCTAAAGTGATGAATTCACTGATCTGCTTATATGCCCATGAAACACTTTACTAGTAGTTTACTTGTATGACCTAATTTAATCTTTGCAAATATCTGTAATGTAAGCATATCATTTCCCTTATTATAAAGAAGAAGAAAAGAATACAAGAACTTCAGTATGTGTAAAGCTGAGATTTGAGTTTGATGATTCAAAAACAAAAACTCATGCTCTTAACTTAAGCTATGATGATGGAATTCTAATAGCTGGCCCACAGGAAGTGAGGGCAAAGGCAGGATTAGGTAAAACGTTGTAAGGGGAAACTTACTGGAATAATGAAAAGTGTTCCTCATTTTGGTTGAATTGCTGGTTATATGGCAAATACATTTTTTGAAATTTTTCCAACTGTAAACTTAAGATTTATGTCCTTTTTTGTCATATTATACACTTAAAATCTATGCATTTCATTGTAGATAAAACATTTACCTTCAAAACTTGTGTTTTATCTTTATGCTATTGTGTTTCCTAACCCACAAGTCTTCATTGATTCAAAGTAATTGTTTTTATATTGTTTTATTTTTGTTGTTACAGTAACTTTGCACTGTGTGCTACATGTCTACTTATGTTTTCAGGGTTGTTTTGTTTTGTTTTGTTTTCTATTTACATTATAGATGTTTGAAGAAAAGATACGTCATTTGAAGTGACTTGGGTCTCGTTCAGGCCAGGATCTAGAATGTATCCCTGAAGTGAGCAATTTGAAATATGGCCTCTAAGAGCACTCGCATTTGGTGTGCAATTACCTCCACCCTTTAATAGTGCATTTCCCAAATTCTGCAACTTCCAGTTCTTCACAGTCAAACATGAAGAGTCACAAGCGAGTGTAGACTTGTATGGTGGTAGAATGTAGAAATAAGGGGAGGGGTACAATAGGGAAGTTGTGGATGATACCATTTGTGCCCTTCCAAAAGGGAAATTTATAAGAAGATTTTATAGTTTATAATCAGCAGATACGTTAGTCAGTGCCCATAGTAGACTTGGAAACATCTGGGAAAATGGCACACAGAACATTAGTTGCCATGTGGCAAGTCAGGAACAAGTGTTGAAAAATCTCTTCCTTCCCAAATATAGTAAAGAAAGATTACTTTTGAAAGAGATAGAAAAGGTAATACTTGATACAAGTTCTAAACAAACACATTAGTACTCAATATTTCTATTCTCTTGATCTTTTGTCCCTTTTTTAAAAAGAGGGTAAGGGGGAACCTATATGAATAATGTACATCAAAATGCATATATGTAAATGCCACAATGAAAAGCATGTCAGAATGAATCACATTAAGGTGTACATTAAAAAATGTCCAATAAAAATATTTTTAAAAATCTCATACAGTACTTTAATCTCCAAATGACAGGATCGTGGGAACAAATATTTAAAGATAGTGTTTGACAATGGATTAAACTCTTTAGGATTGTCCTAATTAAGCCTCAGTGACCCACTCTGAACAAGTGATTGAATACATGGGATGTTCAAACAGGAATTTGGTTCATGTTGTAGCACTTATTCAAAATATAAAGTGTCAGCTTTGCCACTGTTTTGTTTTTATGACATGCCATCTGACAAGAAAATCACATCCTTTCAACTCACTGATGAATGAGCATTTGCGCCATACAAATGTATTTTCCATTTGAATTTTATATATATTTTTTTACTATTTCAAGTGAAATTTAATTTGCTGTTCTCAATATAGACCACATAGATTTTATCCAGGGGGAAAAACTTCATATATTTGAAGTCAATTTATATTTTAAAGGAAACAATAAACCCTCAAAGGCCTATTATCTCCATAAAAATGTCGAGAACCTGTTTGTTAAGGTCATTAAGCATCTCTGCTCTGAACTTGCTTATACTCTACTTAGGCAAAGAAAACTAAGAAGATAAATAATGGTACAAGGTTGTTGTTGTTGTTGTTGTTAGGTGCCATCGAGTCGGTATCTGACTCATAGCGACCCTCATAGGGTTTTCAATGGCAGACTGTTTCGGGATTGCCTTGGGAGTGGATTGCCAGGTCCTTCTCCCATTTTTGCCGTGCTTGGAATTGAACTCAGGACCTCAGAGACTGCAGCGCAGTGCTCTACCAACTGAGCTAAATCCCAGCCCATGGTACAAGGTAGCATGTGCTAAATGTATTCATTTAACTTTCAAAAAACATTTCAAATAGATTCATTTCTTTTCTGCAGTATGTAAAGAAACATGCTGGGCACTGAGGAAGATGAAAAAAAAATTTAAAGGAAAACAGAGCTTGGTCCTTCTTTTTAAGGAGTTTCAAGTATAGTGAAGAAAGACATGGACAAATTGAGTTTAAATTGAGATGGAACACAGTAAGCACCCCTACAGGTCTTATCCATGGTTTTCTTTACATGAGTTCAGTTAACCCATGGTCAACTGTAGTTCTAAAAGATTAATATCTGCCTTGACTCTTTCAAGAGAAAGATCATATTCACATAATATCATTACAGTGTTTGGTTATAGTTGTTCAATTTTATTAACTTTTGTTGCTAATATGCTGTCTAATGTATAAATTAAGCTTTATCATAAATATGCTTATAAAGGAAAAAATATAATATACAAAGGTTTGATACTATCTGTGGCTTCAGGTATCCACAGGGAGGTTTGGAACGTATCCCCAGAGATAAGAGGGGGTTCTATAAATTTAAAAATATTACTTCATAGTCTTTGATGGTACAGGATCTTGGAAGTCTGAAGTCTGATGCCAGCCTAAATGTATAAAACTTAAAATTGATGTATAAGAAAATAATATTACAAGCATGTGATTTAGAAATACAGACTTGATCAATGGAAAACCAAATACAAAAATGCGTAGAAGTGGGAAACTAAGATTAGATACTTTGGAATAGAACCTGGAAGTGAGTTAGAATGGATTAGAAAGATTTTTACTTTCTGCCCCACCCCACCCCACCACCATACAGAGTTTTATAGTGACTGAATAGTTTCTCTGTGAGGGGTGTCATAACAAAATAACCCAGGCTGTGGAGCTTAATGAGCAGAAATTTATTTTCTCATAGTTCTGGGGATTGGAAGTTCCAGATCAAGGTGCAGGTAGGTTAGTTCCTTGCCTCTCTCCTTGCTTACCGATGGCTGCCTCTGCTCTGAACTCACAGAGACTTTGTGTGCTTATCCTGAGTTTCTTCCACTTCTTTTAAGGCCTCCTCTCACCTCGTCTTGTAAGTCCTTTTGGATTTGGGCCCTGTCTTTATACCTCATTTCACTATAATTACCTCCCCTTTAAAGGCTCTTACTCTAAATACAGTCACACTGGGTATTAGGAATTCAGCATATGAACTTGGTGGGACAATGGTTCAGCCCACACCATTTAAGTAGAATTTATTTATAATAAATAAGTATTATTAAAAAATAGCTAAGAGTTTGTCTTCATAGTGCAAGACTCAATATGTGGGTAAGACAGGAAATTCCTTAAGCCCTTGCATATCATTTAATTGTTTAATTAGGCATAGAGTTCTAATATATTACACAAATGCACCACAGAGGGAGAAATCTCATCATCACTGAGATCACCTCTCCTGACATGGACCTTCAAGGTCAGCTTGTCCTCTCCCGTTGACTTCCAACCTTGATATATAGGGTGGTCATTTCTAAACTCCATCAATACATAGCAACGTATCCATCTTTTGTCCTCTGTCTTTGGTTTGTTCATACTTTCTTCCCCCCTCTCTTCCTCAGTGTCCTTTTACTGTGGGTTTTATGTAGATATTCTAATCTTTTTCAAAACATCATAAATTCCTTGAATGCTAACAGTTCTTCAAGTATCACTCATAGATTGTAGTCGTTTGCACAAAGGAGGACATCACAAATAAGTGACAGCTGAGGAACATAAACAGGAAGGAGAAATGACAAAGCTAGTGTAAGAATTTGTCTTGGATATAATCCCATTTTCCCACTTCCTTTCTGTGTTCCAAAGAAGGCACAAATACAAAACCCCGTATATTCACTTGTTAGAGAACAGAGTCTATGGAATAAGTGCAGATGAATGTGTTGTATGGATTGTTAGAGAGACAAATAATAATGACACTAAAGTATAGAGTCGAAAAATCAATTATTCAACATTTGACTGATACAAATAAATAAGCAAGGGGGAGTTAAAGCAGTGAGGCAGGATCAATGCTAATAAAATGTAAAACCAAATCAGCAATAAACCCCAGGGTCTAGTTAGAGCCTAAACAAATCCGATGTACATTTGGCCCATGGTCAGTGATGGTGAGAGAGGAATGATGGGTCTATGAGTCCTGAGGAGGAGCATAGAGAGATCAAAGGTCTGAACCTTTCCAACCTGGGGGAATTGTTCTGTTATACTTGATGTCCTATTTATACTGTGTAAATGTCAACTCCATGTTGTTAGACAAAGCTGAATGTATATTTGTCATATTTGCATTCAAGGAACACTGACCCTGTGGTCTTGGTTAATTTTGGTATCAATTTCATTTTAATTCTAAATTATAGTAGTCAAAGATGAATGCATACTTTATAAAGGATAGGCTTTATTTGAAATTTAAATATTTATAGTATTTGTCAGTTCAGTGCACATCAAAGACATTGATCTGACTTCAGAAGTCTAGTGCTGAAACTGAACTGTGAGAATATATTTATTTTTAACACAATACAAAACATGATATTATGCCATCATTATTTCGTTGTTCTGTGATTACAAACAAAAAATATTAGTTTTATTGAGTGCATGTCAAAACTATTATTATAACTTTTAGATACCAATAAAATATTCAAGGCCACTTTAAAGTCTGTCACTGAACAGATATTTATTGATATCAGTGTTAGGAGATATGAAGTAAGAAGCCAGTGCCCCCCCCAAAAAAGCTTATGATCTTCCATATATTTTTCAAAATTATGTGACACTACCAAGAACACTGCAAGTTAATTTAAGATGAAGTACCAACCAAATGACTTCTGTTTCTCTCACTACACTCATCTTTACTGTAATTTAAGAAGAGTAAAGGGATGATATATTAGAAGCAGGACAGAAAATTAACAAATTTTAAGTTTTTCATTCAAACACACAGTTCAGAATGCTATAGCTCTGGATCAAGTTTAAAGATGGTACAAAATATTTTTCTTTAGAATTTTGAAAGTAAATTATTTGCACTCTTGTACTTTCTTTCCGTGTGTGTGTGTGTGTGTGTGTGTGTGTGTGTGTGTGTGTGTGTTGTTAATTAGCTTTTGGCAGACTTGGTACAATAAGATAATATAGCTATACTAAAATACTACAGTAAAAGGAGGTACTTGGCTCCCATATGAAATTTTCTAAGCTCCTTGGGATCCAAAGATACAGAATCTTTTGACTTTCACCCTGAAGCAAGCAGGACCCTGGACTTCCTAAGAATCCACTGTTGAGTTGCTTCTTCTCTGTCCAGCAGAAGGGGATGGCTGCCTGAAGTCCCCATCTGCTATGCTGTGGAGCCTCTCTTGTATGGTTTCCTGCATAGCCTGGGATCTTTTAAAGGAAGAATTCTCCCTCCATTGGGACCTAAGTTGTTCAAGCTTGTTTCTCAGTTGCTATGCCCGAGGTCCACTAAGGTCTTCCACACATGACATAAGCACTGTGCTTGATCAGCTGTGTCTGGAGAAGTTTCCACTGTCAGGCAAATATTAGACCAAAACATCCTACCTCACTGACACTTAGCCTTTCATCTCAATCTCTGGTCATCACGCTAAACTCATCCATTTTTGTTTGTTTAAGTAATTTTATTTCAAATTATGTCCTGTCTTTTCCTAAAGTGCTAATTCATCTGAAAGATTCAATAATTCAAACCTAATAGAAAAAGGGTTGGAATCTTCATCCTTTTCTACCAAGAAAACTATTTTTTGCCAAGAAAATTTGATCCCCTAAATAACAACAACAACTACTACTACTACACACCCATACACACACACACACACACACACACACACACACACACACACACACGTCACATACCAGAATATTTCATGAGTGGAATCTTGATTGAATCACTGAAGACGTCTCGGAGTAAGCCCTCTTATTTGTTATATATTTGACAATCAAAATAGGTATTCAAGAGGCACATAAAGATATAATAAGGTTAACTTAATAAAATCAGAAAGTTATGGATATTGAATTGGTGATAGATGCCACATCAACCACTCATAAATTAATTCCTCCGGAATCTGATGGAGAAGTTGATTTTCTTCTACTTCTAACAGATACAGAACGATGTCCATCAACCACCTTCAGTACTGCAATTCTCTCTACTTTCTCCCTTGATTCAGGAAGAAAAATTTAATCCAGGATATTCTGTTAAACTTTACAATCATCAATCCAACTACTTTTAGAAATTCCTTCCATTTGCCTCAGAAAGTCTGTTATTTTATGTCTTATTTTCTCATATTGCTCTTATCTCTAAAATATAAATTGTTCTTCTGGAGTTCTCCTTAGTGCATGTGGTAGATGAAAGAGTACCACAAATCCTTCTCTATTTGTTCCAGAGAGACCTGGGAACTAACTCTACTTCCCTTACATTTGGGATCAACTTAGTTTTTGCTCAACCAACAATATGTGATAGAAGTATTTTTCTGAGATGTCCAAGATTTGGTTATAAGAAACCACTGCCCATTCCTCCTGGAATTCTCCCTCTGAAGGAGCAAGCCACCATGTAAAAAGTTCACTTCTATGAGACTGGCATAGTTGGAGAATGCCTAAGCCAGCTATTTGGAGGGCATCATGAAGAATGAAAGATTCCTAGTCATCTGCAGCTTTCCAACCTGCCCAAACAGGAATCACATGCACATGGGAATCATCTCGTTCCTCCACTCTCAGGCAAAAACCAAGGAGCCTAACTGATGACCAGAATCAGACTCAGAATCCTACCACAAATATCTAATTAAAATGGATGGTATATTATTTTCCCATTGCTGTTGTAACAAATTGATATGAACTTGGTGCTTAGAATGGATCTATGTTCCTGCACAGTTCTAGGAGTCATTAGTCTGATGGTATCAGAGATAAAATTAAGCTGTAAGCAGAGCCATATTTTCTCCCTGTGGAGGCTGTAAATGAGAATACATTCTTAATAATGTCTAATTTTTACCCTCAAAGCATTCTAATTTGAATGTTAATTACCTAGCTACCCAATCAGTTAGCAGCAGTATAGAATAACTGATTGATCTCTAAAATTTCTTCATCTGATATATACATTCTTCCAGTTTCTTACTCCCTTCCTGGACTCTCCTGTTACAGCCTCATAATGGAGGAATCTTGTTCTCAGTATTTGGTTTTGTTCTCTTCTACTAGGTAGCCACTACTTTAATACTTTATGCAATTACACTGATGATGAAGTGATACTTTTTTTTGGAGAAGGACTTATCACACAGGGAGTCATTTCTCTATAATGGTTACTAAATATGTTCACTTTGCAAATGAGACTAAAACAAGGACAGATTTTTTAAAATACATCCAAAGTCTTGCAAAAAGTATCAAAAATATTTTGGTTTATTTAACCCTGTCTTCCCTCTTGGCCCATCTTGCATTCATCCCTTATAAAAATAAGGTATTCTCAGCATTACTATAACAATTTTTTTTTAAAGATGAGCTGGATAGGGTGGTACAAGTCTATAATCCCAGCACTGAGAAGACTGAGGCAGAAGGGTTAAGAATTTAAGGCCAGCCTGAACTCCATAGAAAATTCCAGTCCAGCCTGGGCTCATTGTGAAATCTTATTTCAAAAAGCAATAATGGATAAATAATCTATAAAGTACACTCAGTGTTCAATGAAAAGATAAGATCTAGTCTTAACTTGAGCAATCCTCCACCAATCTTAAGAATGTAGTTGTTGACACGCAATTCCTCTGCAGGTTTCTTCTGTGTAATAATGGGTAGGCAAAAAAGATTAAAAGAAGGCAAAGAAAAAAAACTATACATGCATGAGTAAAATGCAGATTGCTGTATGGGATATTACGTATAATCTGTAACTCCATTCTCTCTATCCAGAGCCTTTCATATAATGAATAGGAAAATGTTTGAGCATTGATTGCTCCAATTCTACAGCAAGTACTTTTTTTCCTTTTGTTTATTTTACTGGTGAAAGGGTAAGGGAGCCTTTAAGAGAGAGACATGTTGGAAAGCAATCTTTGAATATAAATGTAAATTACAACATTCTCACAAATTGTAACATATCATTATCTCGTCCATTCTTTAAAGAAAGAAAAGCAAGGCTAATAATCATCCAGTTACATATTGCAATAGAACAGTTTCAGTTTTTTTTATTAGACTATTATGTTCACTCATTTATAAATCAAGATGTTTGGCACTGGAGTAGCCCTCTCTGACCTTTTGGATGTCCTAATGTGAAGATTGATTTTCATCATTGGACACTTCTACTGTCAATGGATTACTCTAGTCTACATCTTTTGTATTATTTTTCTCTGTATTTGGATAATATTAGTCTTGCTTCATTTCTTTACTGCCTTGAGTCACTTCTTATTCTCTATTCAAGTGCCAAATAATTTCCTCTCCTTCTAACTGAACAGCAAATTGGAAGATAAAGTCCAATGTTCATGCTTCCATAAATGTCTTCAATCACAAATCAGGATATCGTATGGATTAGATGCTTCTTAACTCACCACTGTGGTCCATTAGTGCCAGGATTGGAATCTTTTATATACATTAAATCTTTCTTCTTCAGCAGTATGCGATGTTTAGCTCATCTGTCAAAGTATTTCTTTTATCACATTCTCACTGTCTATTTTTTTTGCACAAGACCTCATTGTTGAGCTGCATTTTATTGATGCAAAGAAGTCTTATATGCAATTTCCATCCCATTAACTGTTCCAAGGAGATAATCCACATTCTAATGCGCTGAACAGTAAACTACTGCCAGTTCTGAGTTGCTGTCTGATCTTTTGTTCAGCTGTCTTTTGACCCTCTCTGACATTTTAGCCATCTTTCTCATTAGAGCTTTTACGGTTTGCCTAAGGAGATATTTGACTAGTTGTAACATGTTTGAATGGAAATGTAGCTGCTGTGTTTTAGATTATTTGTTGTAAAAACAGGTACTTTCCAATAGGATTCCAGTAGCTAATTCAAATATTGTGAATGTTAAATATTTGGACATGCTGCGAAGACTATAAATGTCATTAAAAATAAGGAACATGGTTAATGCTTAATGCCTCAGCTTTGAAATCAGAGAGTCTTAGGTCAGTAACTTTAACATGTCAAAGACATATGTAAATCTATGAGGAAAAACTAGATATTCACTGTGTCTCAGGTCTCTCTCAGGCCTACACCAGAGGTCATTATAAGAGGAAAATTAACTAAGGTATTTAAATGTAAGTCTGCTATATTGTACAACTATTCAGTGATATTGTATTTAGTATCAGTAGCTAAACACCTAGGACATGGAGCCTTAATAATGACCTTCAAAAGTACAGCAAGGGCAGCATTTCAATTGCTGCAAGTATTATTCTCTGTGATTGTCATTCGTATTTGACCAGTTATTATAATGGTATTGATTTCTCCTGGAATGAATAGTATTGCTAACATGAGAATTCTGACCACCCAGACTGTGACTTTGCAATTGTTTTTGACCAAATGGGACTTTCTTGGTTTCTACTACAATTCTCTCCATATGTAGTTCTGCTCATAATTTCTGAAGAAGAACAATTTATGGCATACATATGTTGTCAACATTTTATATTGTTCAAATAATTTTCCAATTATACCATATTACACTGTCTTAACTATGGTTTTTAACATGCTTGATCATTCCAGTGTTTCTTTCTTTTTAAAAGTAGATCTGAGAAACTCAAACTGTGTAATATGGTAGATATAATCCAGACAGCACAAATATTATTCTGATTCACACTGCCACCAGAAAAAAATCTGAATTCATATGGATATTGCCTTTATTTTTTTAACATAAGGTAAAGTACACATTAAATGAATCCACTTCTAAGTAAATATATTTGACAGTTTTAGATCTCAAAGCACCTATCAAATACTAGTTTCAACAACACAAATACATTCAAACAGTATTTGAAAATTAGTTATTTCTTTCCGTTGCTGCCAGAATTTCAGTTTATAGATCGTAAGATTACTAACAGGTAAAACTGTGTTGCACATATGGAGTCAGGATGTGGTTAGCAAGAACAGAAGCAAAATAAACTAGTTGAAAGGTAGTACTGAACTCCATTTACATGTGAAAAGTCAAATTCTTAGGTAATACACTTCTGAAATCATGTATTTACCTTCCCAGTATTTGCTACCCCCTAAAAACTCAAAATATCTTTCCTTTGTCTCATCACTTCTCTAATTCTTCACTTCTCTAATTTTAATTTTTAAGAATTATTCAAAATAATTCTTCATGGACAAAATTCTGTATCTCTTTCAAGTTGTAAGCACCTCCTTTGAGTTACTCACCATTGAATTCTCCCAAGTACATATGTGATGCCCATGTTGATAAGCGTCTGTTTATTTCCTCCCATTAATCTATCTTTTGTCCATCTAATTCTCTAGGCCTCACTGAGAGAATCTAAGATAGATAGAGGGAAGAATGCTTTTCCTTCCCTAGAATTTCATCTAAGCTTCTTTCCATTCCTTCCTAGATACAAGTTGCTCAAAAGTTTTCCTACATTACATCATTTTATTAAGTTAAACAGTTTGAGACTCATAAAGTATTATATAATTAAATTTTATCAACCAAAACTTTAAAATCTGTCTCTATATGAAATTCAATTCTATTGTCATACTCTGCGTGAGTATATTCCACTGAAAAAGTTTTTAATGGAAAAAAAAAGAAATCTTAACAGGAATCCCACAACCAGAGACCATCCCAACAAGGGATTAAGGCTAGAATTTGTTTTCTATATAATCCAGGAATTTCTCCAAGATTGTAGTTCCAAAAACCTTGTCCCAGGCTAGTTAAACCTCAATGTCATTTAGAAGAAAACAAAACAGAATGCTTTGGAGAAAAATGCCCTCAATCCAAACTTCTAATAACTGAAGTCCTACTTTAGAAAAATAGATTCATTTATGTCTAGACAATATACTTCATATTGGGGACATATCAGGAACAAAGAAAATATTAACTAATCCTAATGCAATATGTTGACCTTTTATTTTAAAATACTGACTATAGATTTTGTGTCCAAAGTAGATTGGAAAGTCACAAGGCAAGAAGAGAGATTAATTGGGGACTATTGCAGTAATCCAAAAGAGAACAGAGGTAGTTTGGACCAGGTTGGTAAAAGTGGAATTTAAGAAAATATTTTGGAAGATTACCTCAATACTGCATATGGGACCTGAAATGAAAAAAAAAATAGTAAAGATGAAGTCAAGATTTTTGACTACAACAAAAAGTCATAAAGGATTGCATGGCCATTAATTTTAGATATTAAAGACAAGGGATGAGTTCATTTAAGGTGAATAGAACTGAAACATGTGTGACATCCTGAATATTATCAAGGAAATATTTTGCATAAGCATTTGGAAGGCTTTGAAAAAAACATTTAATTTACAGTTATATGGAGAAGTCCTGGTTTCAGGTATACTTTTATGATCACTAGGATATAAATGATGTTTAGTCTGAATGAAACCATCTGGGAAGTAAATAAACATACATAAAACACTAAGTACTAATGAGATCATCTTACGTGGTGGTGGTATTTTATCAGCCACATTTATCTTTGTGGTTTAGGTCTGGAATATGTAGACAATTACCTTAATCAGAGCTAGGGTTTTACTAGTAAGTGTAATCAGGTAAGCGGAAACAAAATAGTTGAGGATAAGCACAAGAGCATGAAAGGAATGATTATGATATACCATAATCTTAAATTTAGCAAGGCATGATGATTCACACCTATAATCCTAGGACTCAGTAGGCTGAGTCATGAGGATCATGAGTTTGAGGGCAGCCTAGGTTACATAGTAACTCCCCGTTTAAAAGGAAGCAAGAAGGAAGGAAGGAGGGAAGGAAGGAAGGAAGGAAGGTAGGTAGGAAGGAAGGAAGTTGAGTATATAGAGAATTGAAGAAAAGAGAATGGAGAAAGTAAAAAGTTTACAAAGCTGTTTATTTTGGTCTTGGTAATATGGAATGATTGTATAAATCAGTAGACTAAAGCAGTGAGTTGGAAAGTTAGGAGGCAGTAGATTTAAAACAGGATGATTGAAACTGAGATTATGAAATTCTTATAGCAACTCATAATGGTGAAATCTGACATATGGTCATGAGATGAGGTTAGGTAGAAAATGAAATCAGTGCAGAGTAGGAAGTCAGTAATTAAGGGCACAGAATATTAAATAATCATCTACTGGAATAGTAAAACTGCCCAAAAGCAGCCAACAAGAACAGTGTTAGAATAATGAGAGACACACAGGAGTTAAAATCTTCAGTAGAAGTTGACTGCTACATTCAGATAACAGTAAATGAAAATGTTGGATGTAGGACTTTCAGATAAAATACAGGACATCCAATTAAATTTGGATTTCAAATAAACAACATATATTTTTGGCACATACTTATATTTTAAAAATCTTCGTTTGTCTCAAATTCAAATTTAACTGTGCATCTTGTATTTATATTCATTGCTCTGGCAACCTTAATTGTGTGATATAATCTGATGGTATAAGATTTAAGCTTGGAGCTTTTAGGGAAGAAAAACTATAAATAATATGTAAACAGTGAAAGAGACCAGAATATGTCATTTCAGCATATGACTTTTTGGCACAAGGACTATTTTGAATCAATTATTTGAGAAAATGTAGAGAAAGGAGAAGCTCTGAAAAGAGTTATCCTTTCATAAGAGAATTTTTATCTATAAGGGATAGATCCATTTGTAAGAGTATTCCCTTCCCTGTATCAGATTGTTATTGTTGTTAGGTGCCATAATGACGCTACATACAACAGACAAAACACTATTGTCAGTGCTTCTCTGCTGTTCATAGGGCTTTCAGTGGCAGATTGATTTTTGGAAGTGGGTTGTCAGGTCCGTCTCCCAAGCCTACAGCACCTGATATTCCCAGGGGGTCTCCCATCCAGGTACTAACCAGGCCCGACCCTGCTTAGCTTCCAAGATCTGAGAGGATTGGATACCACAGGACTATCTCTGCAGGTGTATCAAAATTAGATGAGTCTAAATCGTTAGATATTCTTATCAGTGAGAAGTGGCCAACTTAAATCTCTATGAAAGGAAGCACACACTCACCTTGCTTTGTCTGATCACTTTCCTATTACTTGCTTCTCCAACACCAACACTGTTCTGTTTTGTGTTTTGTTTTCCCTAAGTATAAACTCTAAATCACCTCTCATAGCTTTACTCATTCTTCTTATCTCCCTTGCACACATGAGGTGTACATGTTAATACACATGTTTGTTTTTCAATTATTACTGTCTCATATTACAGGGATCTATTCCCAACTAAAAATACAGAAAAGATAAAGCGGGGAATATTTATCCTTCCCTACCGAAGACATGGCATGCAGCCGTACTACCCTGGCATCTGATCTTGTCAGATCTCAGACGCTGAGCAGGGTCGAGCCTGATTAGTCTTGGATGGGAGACTGCCTGGGAATACTGGGTGCTACGGGCTTGGCAGAAGGACTTGGAAGCCCATTCACAAAACAATCATCCATTGAAAGCCCTAGAAATAGCAGAGAAGTGTTGGCAATGGTGCTGGGCATGGCACAGTGTCAGGTAGTGTTTTGTTCTGGTGTACATAGGGTTGCTATCAGTCAGACCACACTCTATGACACCTAACAACAACACACAGGATATGAGGATTAAAAAGGACAGTTCCCTCCAATTCTGGCCCAGTTCTATAAGGGATATGAAGGAGGAAACAGTGAGAGCCAGATTTTAATTAGGGTGAGGTATAGAGATCTCCGCCTGCAGCTGTAGCCCTGTGGCATCCGATCCCGTCAGATCTCTGAAGCTAAGCAGGGTCGGGCCTGGTTAGTACCTGGATGGGAGACCGCCTGGGAACACCAGAAGCTGTAGGCTTGGGAGAAGGACCTGGCAACCCCCTCCACAGAATCAATCTGCCATTGAAAACCCTATGAACAGCAGAGAAGCACTGACAATAGTGTTTCCCCTGTTGTACAGAGGGTTGCTGAGTCGGATACCGACTCCATGGCACCTAACAACAACAACAACATAGAGATCTCCAGAGAATTTATTGAAGTAAGATATTTAGGAAATCTCAAACCCTGAGCCCTAGAGATCAGATTGGAAGTGTCTAAAGGGCTAAAAAGAGTCATAAGAGGAAATGAGTAATAAAGGTGATGTCTTCAGCAAAACAGAGATCTAAATCCAGGGAATGACCTTATAGTTGTGTTTCTTGTGATAGTTGCAAATGAGTTTATAGAGTATAATACTATATTTCTGTGGGTCCTGAAGAGCAAGTGAGATTGTGGGTGTTAAGTTTGGGAGAGGAAGGATCTTTTCAGGAGTATATAGTCTTCTATGACCTTTTCTTTACTTTTGTCATAAGGATTGGGAAACTGTGGAGAATGTGGAACTCTTGTACTTTAACTCTTGCTGATAAAGAAGTAGAAGTAGAAGAATTGATAATTCAAATGAGCTCATAGAATAGGAAAGCAAGATGGCTGTCCTATGCCATAGACCTGGTCTATTCTGCAGAATAAAATATTGGAATTGATCATTATTGGAAAACTGTGTGGCTCACTAGTGATTTTGAATGCTTAATGTGATTAATGAGATATGTGAAATTAATGAGAGATTCATTGTCTCCTTTCTGACCAGAATATATGTTCCGAGAATTGGTGAATTTGTCTGCTTTGCTCAATTATTTATCACTTATTATCATAACAATGTCTTATACTTAATAGATAATGGATATATAACTTTTAAATGAATAATCAATGAAAGAAAAGTGGCTAAATAAAAAAAATTAAAAATAATGTAATATGAGAAGCGATGCACATTTGACAATGTGTGAGAAAGAACATATAAAAATAAAATATACTAGAGACAAACTTTGAAGCATTAAAATTTTTAAACTAGACGTGGAGAACATACCTATAATATCAGCACTCAGGAGCCTGACATGAGATGATTGTGAGTTCAAAGCCAGCCTGGGCTAAATAACAAAAACTTATTGGGTAGTGTTTCTTCCTATTGTTCATATGGCACATAAGTACACAGGTATTATGAGTAGGACCCAACTTGACAGCACCACCAACAACATATATAAATACTATTTGTATAGTATTATATTATTTCTATAAAATATTACAACATAAAAATGGATCTTATATTTTCCTTAATATGTATAATAATATAGTATGTTAGGGGACAAAAATTATTTTCCTCACCCATTGCTAGGTTCATAGTTGAGACACCTCTAATAAAGAACAAAATAATAAGAGAAAAGCATACAAATGCATTTAATGTAAGTTGTATGTGACACCTGACTTGATAAGGAAATGAAGAACAACAACAACAACAAAGGATGATCTGTGTATTTTTGTCTTAAACTTGATGTAGTGTTTGGTTGTGGAGATATATGATTGGAAAAAAGATGTGTGATCTGATGGTAATAAACTGGAAAAGACATGGAAGGATACATAGCAAATTTTGAATATGTAGTTTTGTGGAAAGATAAAGTCTGATGCAAATATGGCAAAATATTGAGTCAGTAAAACATGTTTGTGATTGATATAAGTTGTGTATTATTCACTATTCTTTCTTATTTTTGTTAGGTACTACTGACAGGTCCAGCACATAGCAACCCTATGTATAGCAGGATGAAACACTACCCGACACTGTGCCATGCTGGGCAATAAGACATTGCTTCTTTGCTTTTCATAGTGTTTTCAATGGCTAATTATTTTGGAAATGGGCTCCAGGTTACTTCTCCCAAGCCTACAGCACCCTCTGTTCCCAGGTAGCCTCCCATCCAAGGACTAACCAGGCTAACCCTGCTTAGCTTGAGATCTGATGAGATCAGACACCAGGGTGCTGGACTGTAGACATTTTTTACTTAGTGCCTGTAGATGTCTATAACTTTTTCTTAAATTCCTCATTCTGCAAATGGAAATTAATAATATCATAGCTATTTTAGTGAATTGTGTGATCAGTCTTTGTTCTTTTCATTGCTGCCCCATTTGCAGTTTCTAGATGATGAAAATCAGTTTTTGTCTGTTGGCTGTAAAGATTTCAATTAGATTAGGTTCTACTTAATAGTAAAAGTTACTCTCTTTTATAATTTCCCCAAATATTCTCTGTTTCTTTTCCATTTTTAGAGGATATAGTTTAATAAATATAAGTAACATCTTCATTTATTTTTTTATGTGTTGGGTCAATCAGTACAATATAGAGCCCCAAAATTTGTGATGTACAATGTTGCATTTCTCTTTGAAAGTGTCTGCTTTTAAAATGTAGGTATGGGAAGAATACATAATACTGTCAAGAGATAATTGATGTACTGTTTCAGATCCATATTGCTGAGGGGCAAGAGATTATTTTATGGTGTGTGGCAATTTAGAGCTTATTTGATACAGTCTTGATGGCTCAGACTTCAATCCTATGGTACAAACATGCTTTAATTTAAAATGGTTAGAACTTCCTGGTGTCAGCAACATGACCTTTGCTTTATATCTTGAAAAACAAAAGAAGAGAAATAACTTTGTTAATGACAGTGTTTGCCTTCCAGGTTTATAGATCCCAGGTACATTGGGAATCTCCAAAATCACTTCCAAAAGAGGGACTATTGGGACCACTAAAGCAGATGCCTCTGAAGAATGGAATAGCTCAGTTACAACAATGACGGTTAAAATGACCTTCTTGCCAAGCCCTGTCATTTCTTTAGCACTGAGTCACATTATGTGATTATACAAAAGGCTTTTGCCATCAGTAATTTACCAAGAAAACAGAACTTTCCCTTTCTCCCTGAATTTTCTTTCTCTTATCATTCTATCTTGTTAAACAGGCAGACTCAAAACTTCTTCTCAGTGTTTTTCAGGATAATTTATTCCTTTGAAAACATGTAATATTGTCTCAACAGTGTCTCAAGGGCTCAATAAATGTTGATCAATATAATTGGATTAAGTTTCGTTTGTTCAATCTTTATAGATTTAAGACATCAATATTATTGTCGTGTGCATTGCCCAATTCATCCTTTACACCAAACACTGTTCAATTAAAACTAAAATAAAGTGTTAGTTAACAAATTTTGTCTGCAGTTATCTTATATTAAATGTGAAATTATGCCTTTCAGAATGTTGCATATTTTTAAATTACATTTTTATTATTATAATTTATTATAATATCTAAACCAGTGATAATCTTTTTGTTTAAATATACATGAAATTGTCTGACATATAAATTACAAAGTAGATTTATTATAAAATGAAAAATTATTATTGAATTATTGAATGATTAATTTACTTGCCTCTATGGCAGGAGTCAGCAAATTTTTTTTTCTAAAAAAAGCTGAGTAGTTGGTATTTTTTGCTTTCCAGGCCATAGAGTATCACTGCCCACTAATCAACTCTGATGTTATGCAATGACAGCACAAAGTAGACAATATTTAAAGAAATGGGTGGTCAGATTGGGCCCACTATAAACTGTAATTTTCAGATCCTGCTCTAAGATATAAGATTTTTATTTATTTGGGTTTACTGGGGTTGCTGCCACAGTAATTTTAAAATTGAAGTTTCAATAACATGAGGTCACACACAACAATAGCAATACCTGATATTTAATTGGTTAACATTAATGAAATGGTTTAAAAGGTGTAACTTCGATTCTAGCTTTGCCTTTAAGGACATGATAGGTTGTATTTTTGAATAAGGTCCTTTTTGATTGAAAAGCATGCATGCTAGATAACTGAGTTCAGGTATTCTGAACAATCACATGATTCACTCGTAACAGTCTTTAAAATTGTCCAGTACTCAGAAACTTATGCAGAAACTCCTTCCAAAGATTTTTTTAAAGAGATCTTCATTTAAGATACCCTTTCAAAGTCTTTTGAGTCTGTTCTTGGTCTCCAAAATCAAAATGTCTAATCTTTGTTTCCTTTTGCCTGACTTTATTTTTTCCACGTTACCTATCAAGCAGCAACATATATTTTGCCATTTAATCTTTCTTTCTGTCTGTCTTCTTTCTTTCTTTCTTTCTTTCTTTCTTTCTTTCTTTCTTTCTTTCTTTCCTTTCTCTTTCGTTCTTTCTTTTCTTATTTGACAGTGTCTTGCTTTGTATCCCTGGCTGACCTGGGACTCCATTGATCATCCTACCTCAGCCTCCCAAGTGCTGGGTTTACAGGCATGCACCACCACACCCAGCATTATCACTTTACTCTTAATGTCTTCCTTCTCCCACTTTAATGTAAATTCCATGAAGAGGAAAATTTTCACATCTTTTGTTTCTTACTGTATACTTGGTCTCTAGACTTGAACTTAGTGCATGTTAACCACTTAATAATTGAGATGTCAATGGAAAATATTTATTGACAAATACATTCATACTGGTAAGATACAGTCAACTTTGGACAGCATGCAAAGAGATGTTACGCTTTTATGAAAAAAAAGTTGAGATCAGAAGCCTTGCTTTATAGCTTTAGTTTTGTAACCTGGGATAAATAACTAAGTTCCTTCATAAAATCATCTCATTTTATCCAAGTATAAAATAAATGTGTTAGATTAGTTAGGCTCTGGGTCTTTTCTCAATGATTTCCATTACTTTTGTTCTTTTATTACTGGTTCTATCACATTCAAAGCTCTCCCAACTGGGTGAAAGCCAGAATTCTAAATATCACATTGGTAGAAGGAAAAAAAAAACCTCTAGGGAAAATCTGAGCTGGAAATAGAGATCTGTAACTTATCAATATATAAAAGCAAATGAGATTACTCAGGAAAAACTTATAGAGTCAGTATTGTTGTTGTTGTTGTTGTTAGGTGCCGTCGAGTCATGTCCGACTCATAGCGACCCTCATAGGGTTTTCAATGGCTGACGGTTTGGGGATAAGTATAATAAGGAAGGAGTAGATACTACCACTAATGATATGGATAACAGAAGTCCTCTAGGAAAGAAAGAAACGGGTTCATGGGCACAAATTTTTAAAAAAAAAACATGATATCAGAAGAACACAGTATAGAATATTTGAAGAAAGTGAGGGTGAATAGTTAAAGGAAGCTGAAAGACCCAGTAAGGTGAGATTGGTACAGTGTTTCCAGGATTATTAATTAGAAAATCCTATTAGCACCACTCTGAGTTCAGAGCACAAGTATGACTAAAGATCCCTAACTCCAGAACTGCGATTTTCACAGCAACTCTTAGCCATTTTGGTTGCCATTTTGCTAGGGGAGAAAGGAAAAAGGGTGGGAGAAGGAGAATGAGGAGGAGAAGAAGGGAAAGGAGAAGGAGGAGGATGACAATGACAAAGAGGACAAGAAGGAGGAAAAGGAGGAGGAGGAAGAGAAGACAAAAGGAGGAGGTGGAGAAAGAGTTTGACGGGTATAAAAATCAAAGCAAACAAAACAAGTTGGAGACATGCTTTTTAAAAGTTTTCATGTGATATTTCTTTTCTCATTATTATTATTATTTAATTTGCATGGAGTATGAGTTTCCTTGTGGAATTTTCATACAGTTGCATCATGTGCTTTGCACTTGTTTTCTCCTCATTAGCCCCCATGTTTTCCCTTCTTCCTTCCCATACATTCTCTCCCCTTCTAGATAAGCCCCCTTATATTTTCTATTTTCCAGTGTTAGATACATACAATTATATGTGTGTGTGTGTATATACAGGTGTGTATGTGTGTTTATTTCCTTTTAAGATAGATCTAGCTTCCACACCTGAGTGAAAACATGTAGTGTTTTTTCTTTTTGAGTCTTGTTTATTTCGCTTACAATGATGATCTCCATTTCCAACCATTTTCCTGTAAATGATGCAATTTCATGTTCTCTATGGCTGAATATTATTCCCTCATGTATATATGCCAGCCATATTCTTAATCCATTCATCTATTGATGGACATCTGGGCTGATTCCATATCCTTGCAATTGTGAAGAGTGTTGTAATGAACATGGAAGTGCAGGTATCTTTATACTATGATGACTTAGATTCCTTTGGGTATATACCTAGGAGTGGTATAGAAGGATCATATAGTAGTTATAAGTTTAGTTTTCTGAGTCACCTCCATACTGACTTCCTTAGTGGCTATACTAGTTTACAGTTGCAGAAATTGCACTGTTTGGTTTTTATCACAATTAAATGGAAATTGTGTTCATATAGAAAGCTTTATAATCCATAGTAGCCCCAAACCAGAAAGATTCTAGATATCTTCACTGAGTGAATGGTTAAACAAACTGTGGTATACCCATGCCATGGGATACTTCTTAGCAATTAAAAGACATAAGCTATTTTTACATGTAACAATTTGAATAATAGTGTATATACTGTATGATTCCATATGTCATAGTTTTGAAAGTGATGCAATAAGATAAATAGAAAATAAGTTAATAGTTGCCAAGTGAGGAGGGATGTGTAGTTTTAAAAAAACAATAAGAAGAATCCTTGTGGTGATGTTCTTGACTATGGTGGTATACACATGAACTTACACATGTCATAAAATTGCTTAGAACTAAGTACACATACATGCACACAAATGAATACAAGTAAAATTGGGGCAATCTGAAAAAGCTCAGTGGGTTATATCAATGTTGATATTCTGGTTGTTATATCCCAATATAATTTTGCAAGGTTCTGTTATTGAAGGAAATAGATAAGAGGTACACAGAATTTCCCTACAACTGTATTTGCATTCTTAATGACATCCAAAAAAGTTTTTAAAAAGTCCATCCACTGCTATAATTATTTTTCTTTCATAATACCTAATTGCCTACTTCAGGGAAATATTATGGCAACAATTTGAGATGGTTCAAAATATTTTCTTCCATCACTTCTATCTTCAGGGCCAAGCATAACAACAGTGGAATCATTTTGAATACACTTAACAAAAGACACCCAGAATGATGCTGCTAACCAAAGTAAAATGAACTTGAAAAATTGTTCTATTTTTTTTTTTTTTTTGGCAGTACTGGAGGTGCTCAACTCAGGGCCTCGTGCATACTTGGTAAGTGCTCTGCTATTAAGTTGCACCCCCAACCTCATTTTATTTTTTAAATTGAGACAGGATATTGTGTAATTATTCAGGCTGCCTCTAGTCACAAACATGATTCTCCTGCCTCCATCTCTGAGTTGCTGGGATTACAGGCATGAACCTCCATGCCTGGCAATACTTAGTTTTTGTGAGAAAATAATGAGTCCATACCCATGTAATAAAGTGTTCAAGATTAGTTGTGCAACCAGTAACTTTTGGTTATAAAAACAAAGTTCACTACAGGAAAAGTTTCTATCTTAAACAGAACTGGAACCCAAGGACATATAGAAAAATATTACCAAGTAAATGATAGAGAAGACTTAGATGGGGAGGGCGGGAGGTGGGGGAAGCAAAGAGGGTAAGGGGGAACCTATATGAATAATGTACATCAAAATGCATATATGGAAATGCCACAATGAAAAGCATGTCAGAATGAATCACATTCTGTACATTAAAAATTTCCAATTAAAGAAAAAAAGGAATTGATAAAAGAGAAGTTAAAAGTTGATGAAAGTTGCTAGTTGTTGTTACGTGCTGTTGAGTTGGGTCCAACACAGCAATCCTCAGAGGGTTTTCACTTGCTTATTGTTTTGCAGTTACTTTGGGAGTGGACTGCCACATCTTTCTCTGAAAGTTGCGAGTAGCTGTCCAAAAACACAAACTATCTTGTTAGTTATAAACAAGCCATGGAGACCTCTGCTTCCCCATTTCTAATTAAAAATGAATTTTTAAGAAAAGTTTCTCTTAATTATCAGTAATCACTCCAAAACTATTGGTTATGTTTTTCCTTCTAAATTAACAGACATTTCCTAGAGGAAGCAAATAAATATGTATGTATGGGGTTGCAGTCAACTTTCAGTAAAAGGCTCAGAATGCTGTTGCTCAAATAGATTTTCATACAGATTCTGAGATTCACAGAGGCACTGAGTATGTTTTCAACATCCAGTGGTGATTTTGCAGATTCTCTAAGGATACTCCTGCTATTTTCATGTGCAGCCACAGGCAGGTCAGAATGCTTGCTGTATAGCGATGTCTATCTTTAATTAAGTTAATGAAGAGAATTTACATAAAATTACTTACATAATTTCATCTCACTGTCATTAGATTTTAGACTGTAGACTGTCAATAGATTTTAGACTGTTCAATTTATAAGTGAACTTGTAAGTATTTCATGACAGAAAGCTAAAGTTCATTTTTAATTGCTTTTTTACATTTTAATGTAATATTACCCTTTGTTCTGACTTTAAATTATTTATAAATGAAATGTTTTATAGGTTTATCTTTAATAAAGAAAATGTCATCATGTACTTATTTTTATAGGATCCATAAGTAATTCTCTATCCAATAGGTCAGTGATTCTTTATTAGAAAAACTGATATTTTCACTTTTAGCAGATGTATTTTCAAATAATCAATTTCTACTTCAATTTAACTGAATGAGAACTAAGTATAGGGATCCTTTATTTTCAAATATCTTTGCTATCCTCTGTATCAGTGTGCCATTTGTACCAAGGAACTACTTTTTTAAATCTGAATTCATGCAAATGTCTTTCTTTAAACTATCAGAGATTTTACTCTCCTGAAAATTTGCATTGTTAGAAATATATAGCATAAAAGGAATTCAAATGCTATTAAGGATTTTAAGCTGTCAGCTGAATTCTGCATACTACATTTATTCTGTTCCCATTTGCTACCAAGGAAAAGTGCAAAGTCAAATATGTTCTTACAAAAAGCACTATAAGCTGCATGTAAATGAGACCACTTTTCCTGAGGGTCTATCTTCAATTTGATAGTGCATTTAAGTGCTTGCTTTCACTTAGAATAGACTGAAATATACAGACAGAAATTGAGAGCAGTGAAAATGCCATTTATCTAAGATTTTTCCTAGGAATAATAGAATCAAAACAGATCATGCTGTCTCTTTAAAGTAGTATTTGATTAAATTAATTATTTTCTACCAAGAAATACAAATATCAAATGTAGAAGCAAATGCAGCAGGCAATTTATGACCAAAAGGAAATACGAATCTGGCAACTTTATTGAATAATACTGCTTTTTAAGTGATTCAGTATCTTTTGAGGGTTTTGTTGTTGTTGTTGTTTTCTCTTTTCATTCTTGGTACAAATGGCACACTGATAACTAGAGATGGTTTGGACTTGGAGCTACAGATGATAAGAACTTTGCAGACAGGCAAGCCTGTTAATTTATACTAAAAAATAATTCCAACCATTCTATTTTCTTCAGTTCATGTTTTTCAGAAATTTCTTAGCTTTTAATTATTTCTACTATAGTTTTTCAAGTGGAACTCATGTTGAATGGGAGCAATTGTTACAGCTTGCAAAGTGAGTAAAAGAGTATCTTCTGTTTAGATTTAGAGTCTTTTGAATAATCCCTTAACATCAGGGGCTGGGGTTTAGCCCAGTTGGTAGAGTGCTGCTCTGCACTTTCTGAGGCACTGGGTTTGATCCCCAGTGCCATAAAAAATGAGAGAAAGATGTGACAATTGATGTGGCAACCCACTCCCAAAGCAATCCTGAAAAAAAATCAGCCATTGAAAACCCTATGAATAGCAGAGAAGCACTGACATAGGGCTGGGCATGGCACAATGTCGGGGAGTGCTTAGTTCTGTTGTACATCAGGTTGCTATGAGTTGGACTCAACTCAATGGCACCTAACAACACCACAGAAGACAAGTCTAAATTATTTACTACTTCTTTCCCTATTCTTTCCCTATAACAATGCCCAACTCATCCATGATAATATTTATAAATTTCTTAAGAATTGAGCTACAATTTAGAAGTTATCTCGTTGTTTTCACTGGTCCCAATTGCATGTGATATTGAAAAAAATCTCTGGAAAAGCAGCTCTGCCCATGTTGAGATAAAGTCTTAGGTAACAGGAAATAGAAGTCAACTTAGGTTATTGGATTGTATTTTGTTTGAAAAAACTTACTTCCTCCCATTCTGTGGGAAAATCCCTTATCCTCTCTTGAATTTGAACTCTTTCAATCTTTCTTCAAAAGTGAGAATTGGTATGTCCTATACAGAGGAATAGTTGCTCCTTAAGTCCCAAAGCAGAGCTAAAAAGAAACAAGGGCAACCAAAGTACAACAGCTTTGTATGATTAACGTGAATGAAAAAGAAAAGTTGAAGTATGACCGACTGAAATTTTGGGGTTGCTTATCTCAGGAAAACTGGAAATTATAAAATTTGATATGTAAAAGCAAAACACCATGACAAATAATTAAAAATATAACCTTTGCTTTGAAGATCAGTATCTGTGTTGAGTCCAGAAAAATGGCAACTCATAATAATGCAGTGGTAGCTCATGATATGCAATGGCAAAACAACTTGGATGGCAAGTGACATATGTAATAAATGTGCAGTTTTAGGCAAGGGGTTTGCAAAATTCAATATTGCTAAGGTGCCTTGGTTGCTATTTGCTGCATTTGACAAAGTATGACAAGAATGAGGTGGGGTTTTTTTCCAAAAAAAGCATTCATAGTTTTTCATGAAAGATTAAGTTGGAAAAAAAGAGATTCTAGATATTTTAAAACTTCCATTATAGAAAGAGACAACTATTTATCTTCCAAGCAACTAGGGATGATTTAGTTTTAGTATTTGGGCAAAGACCAAATCAAGGATGAAATCTTTAAAACTTTTGTTAAAGCCTCTGATTGTATTAAGGTGGCCCCAAGAAATTCTTCCATGTAGACAAAGTGGTTGAACACAAAGAGACAAAGTGTGTGGCCTTCCAGAAGCAGGACAATTTTAAAGTACTTGCAATTACCTTGAGAAAGAATAATGTCACAAAAAGGCTGTAGATTGACCATTGGCACATGAAACTGATGGAATCAAGTAGATAAATGAAACAGAACAAATACAGATTGTGATTAGTTGAGGTATAAAATGATCCAGATTTCCTCAGGCAAAAAGTAGCCTTAGACAACTGTTTAACCTATCAAGAATTTATGGTGCAGCCAGGAAAGATATATTAGAAACTCCCATAGGGTAAACTCAAGGAACATGGGGATCAATGGTCTAGAGTCCTGCTCTCAGGTAAAAGAACAAAAGCCTCTCAAGAACTACTATAGGTTGCCAAGGAAAAAGGCTCGTACAGTTTTCCCAAAGGGATTTTTTAAATTGGTATGGTTGAATGAGGACATAGTGTAGTTACCCTTTCTCTCTTGCACAATGAAATATGAATATTAGAATTAGAAGCCAAATAACTTCTGTATTTTGTGTCATAGTATTCTAGATCTTGATACCTGATAAAGAGAATGTCATAAGATGTCAGAATTAGTACTTGCTGTTGTTACTGGATGAGTTTTTGATATATTTTGAGTACAAAAGGGAAGAAAGGAAATACTTAACACTAATCAGGTATTACAATAAATTTCAAATATCTATGCCTTTCTTCCCTATGGGATGATACTATCATGGCCCAAATGACTTGTACTTGGACACAGGATTTGCTTCAGCTAGTGAAATATGAGCAGACAGGACGCTTGGCACATTAAAAATTTTGAAGTATAAGGCTGGATGCTAGCAAAAGAAAAAAAATGTAGCACAGTTTTGATCCTCCTCTGACCTGGGGAAAACCCAATATTCATGTGACATGAGTGTAAAATAAAATTCTGTCTTGAAAACCACTGAGATTGTAGATCATTTTTCTACTACAGTAAAGTTGATACTGTTGTCTTGGAATTCTCAGTTGTTAACTTGGAATTTTGCTTTTCCTTTGCCAAAGAAATACAGTGAAGTGTTTCCCTTAAAATAGTGTAAACAGTAAGAAAGTGTAATCTTTCTTACAAAGATGAATTCATTATGCACCAATCAACAGAGGAAAGTGAGGGAAACTCTCATAGTTATAAAGCTTAAATATTGATCTATGATTTTAGGCAGTCAATTTTCAGAAATTGTAGTGCCTAGTTTTGTGGTAACCTGAAATCAGGGACACACCACAAGGAGCAAAAGGCAAATTAAAGGGAGGCTTTATTGAGCAGGTGGCCAGGGAGGACTCATGTCTCTCTAAAATTCATGGCCCCAGGAACAGTTGCTAGGGGTTTACAGAGGCAAATACCATATCCTGTTTGGTAAGCTTATGATCTAGGGGCTTTCCCAATTCCTGGTATGATTTGTATAAAAGCAAAAATAAGCAATTCTATAACAAATAATCAGGCAGTTCTATCATGAATTGTGCAAGCAGCATGGTACAGAAGCAGAACAGACCGTTAAGAATGAACAGACAATTAATCAATGGTTAAGAATTAACAATTAATCAAGTAGGCAGTTACCATTTTCCCATTGTGTAGTTTCTCAAGATGGCAGTTACCTAAAATGACAATAGTCCTGTCAACTCAGCAACCTCTTTTCACTTTCAGAGATATGGAGTACCCCTTAGGGGTCATATACAATGCAGTTTGAGCATTCCTAATCCAAAATTCTTAAATGTGAAATGATTCAAAATTCAAAATTTTAAAAATGCCAAATGATAACACAGGTATTAAATTCTACATCTAACCTCATATGGCACATTGCAATCAAAATGCAGGTGCACTGCAAATTCCATGTAAAATTACCTCCAGGCTATTTGTATAAGAGTTGGGGATGTAGTCTTGCACTCACATGTGCCAGACTATGGGTTCAATCACTAGCACCAAAAACACATGTAAATGAAGCATAAATGCATTTCATTTTTAAATGAGGGTATCATCCCCAAAATATCTCATGATGTTTTTGTAAATATTCGGAAATTTAAAAAAAATTCTAAAATCCAAAATACTTTCAGTTTGAAGCACTTTGGAATAAAGTGTACTCAATCTGTACTAGTAAACAAAGTACTTTGCATATAATCTCTTTTTTAATCATCAAAACAACAGAATATAAGTACTATCTCCATTTTATAGATGAAGAAAGAAATACTCAGTTGAATAAGCAATTTCTCTAAAACCTAAAAGCCAGTAATAGGGAGAGTCAGATGTCCTGGCCCTGACTCATCCTAATAAAGTTAATGCTCTTTCCATTAATCTAAAATGATTCACTACTACTGGGTTTTCACATGTGTCATTGTGCTATGACAAAAGTCACAAGAATAATCACTTTAAAGGTCCTATTTTGGCTTATTTATTTCTATCTTGCATAATTGCACAGGGATTAAGGCTGATCCGATTGATGTACTCTTTTTTGTCTTCATTACTGGATGAGCTGTTTAATGCTATAGAAGGTAGAAAGGAATAGTCATGAAAGGGTTTTGATTCTAATAATGTTAAATAAAAACCCTTCTAGAAGCAATCTTTGAAATAAGAAATACTTTTCAATGGATATCTCGTAGATAGACTAATGGATTCACATAAAATTTATATCCTTGAAAAAATTCCTCCAAAGTCTTTCTATTATACATGTGATAAAATCTAATCCCCTCATATGGTGTGCAGGATGCTACACTGTATTGCCTTTTTCATGCTCTAATCTTAAATCTTCCCATTATCTCACACTTTTCCTGGGCTAGATACACAGGACTTTTTTAGTACTTGTACATGTTGGTGAGATACAGAGTAATAAATCAGTTGATAAACCCATTATGCAACTACCAAGTCAATATTTCTTACACTTCCATCTCCTTAAACATTTTACGGAACAAAATAAACAAAGAAAGGAAGAATTTTAATTGACATGTAATGACAGTCATAGGTAACCATGGGTTGCAATATGTTTTTTATGCCTTTTTTTTCTTTTTTCTTTCATAGAGTTGCTTTCTATATTTTACATTTGTTCTCTCCCTCTTTACCCCTATGTTGTTCCCTCTCTACCTACCCACCCCCATTTTCTACTCCCTCCAACTAGTCCCATTTGTCCTTATACTGGGTTCATTTCTGTTTTCCAATCTTAGATAAGTAAGACTTGGACGTTTTTTTTTCTTTCATTCTTTAAATGCACTAAATCCATTCCCACCTCAGGGCCCTTGCACTTCAGCAGATACTTTTCTCCCAAAAACTTTACATGGTTCATTCTACATCAATGTTAAGGCTTTAATTCAAATGTCATCTTCTCAGAAAGGTCTTTTCCCATAGTTTCTCCTGCCATTCTTTGTAATATTACCTTATTTTTTATCTTCTATATATGACTTTGGTATTTACATGTTAATTGATTTAGCTTCTTCAACTCAAGTGTAATCTTTATGAAGACAGGTTCTGTGTCTTACTTTTATATCTATAACACCTAAAACAATATTTGGCATATGACAGCCATGCAAATATTTTATAATTGAAATTCTACCATCAAAAATGCATTCTGTGATAAATTTACAAATGCTCTAAGTACAAATGAGGAAAAAAATCACTCATTTCTTGAACATCTGAGAACTTTTACTCCTTCCTCATTATACTGCTCTAGGGACTATATAAGTTTTTCCTGAGTAATCTCATTTGTTTATACAAATCGATAAGTTGTAGAACTCTATTTCTAGCTTGGATTTTCCCTTAGTTTTAGACACTGTATCCGGGAGCATGATTGCATGTCTATTTCTAGCTACAAGTTGTGCATATATCTCAGACTTGTCACTCTTTACATGGTTCCTCCTCCAGTACCTATCCATGGTTTCTAACTGGGAACATGCAAGGTATTTTTTTCTCAGTCTTCTCTCACCTCTAATATTAAAAAAAAATCTATAAACTCTTATCAGTAATTTCCATAAATATTTATCTTATCTTTATCTTCTATAGTTCTACTATCTGTAATGACTTGGGCAACATCTCCTCTGGATTGGCAAACTGTAACTATTATCTAGTTATTATTTCTTCTGTCTTCACTTGGCTCAGAATTGTTAAAATGACCTATGTAAAATATGACCAAGTTACTATGAAAAGACCATCTACTTTTTCCATTGGTATTGCTCAGCATATATTTACCACATGGGGCACCCATATTAAGATAGAGTAAAACAAAGCAGAATCAAGAGATGAACATATAGAATCAGATCATGTATCAAACTCTTAAATACATCCATGCTAGAAACCAGTTTATATATATTGATGCTACCTTTAGATATGGCAAAGCTTGCCTATTGCTTCTGTTCTTTCATAGAATTCTTTCAATTATATTTTTCCTTTCCAGTTATGACTGGAAAAGCCCTAATTAATATACCTGGATCTCCAAATGAAAGAAACAGAACCCCTGCCTTCAAGGATATTTCAGACTACTAACAATGGAAAAGAAAGCAAGACATAAAATGAATTGAAAGACTGGAAAAGAAATTGATTGCATAGAATAAAGACACAATGGATTGATGGATAAAAGGCTTCAGATATATAGAAACATTCTAAATTTATAATAAATAACTAGTAAGTAAACCCCAAGAGTAAATTGTAAACTTTTGTTTCAAAATTGTTAAACTGTTTTCACTTAGAGAAAGGAACATAGGAATAATACAGAAATCATATTATTCAATATTATTATTCCCAATTTAAAGTGAGCTTATTTAGGTCAATGTTACAGGATATAAGGAGATGTGCTACAAAGACAATGAAGTTAAGTAAATATTTCATCATGAATTATTGTTTTAGGCGAGAATATTCTTGGCATTCATAAAGTTCTTTTGGGAAAAGAAAAGACAATGAATAATTTGTGTTCAGATAACTTGGCTACATTTCTAGGTTTGAGAGGCACAAATAACTTCATAAAAGTCATCACATAACCAGATTACCTTAAGGAACAATACTCCACACATAGACCTGGCCAAGAATAGTCCTGAGTAGGTTCCATTTGCACTTTTCTCTATATAGCTTAAGCATAATATCGTCCTTGCAGAAAATATGTAGTGCTTAGTGTATACAGTGACTGAGAGAAGAATCTGACAATCCACACCTGAAACAATTTGCCTGTGAATAGCAGAGAAGCACTGACAGTAGTGCCAGGCAATGGCACAGGGTAGGAAGTGTTTCACTCTATTGTACTTAGGATCTCTGTGAGTTGGACCTACCTCAAAGGCACCTAACAACAACAACAACATAACAGTGACAAGATTTAGTTATAGTAAAGAAGAAGGAAAAGGTAAGCCTGTCTATTCTCTTAGGTCAAACTTGTACTGATCACATACCCTTTCCCATTCTTAATCTCCTTTTCTTCCATATTCCCAATTTCAGAAAATGATAGCATGGCATAGGAGGCACTAGAACTAGAATCCTAGAAATCATTGTATATCCTTCTCTTTCTCTTTCCCTCTGTCCCTCAGTGCTTGCTAACTATGGTTTGCCCATTTCAATACATCGTCTCAAAAGATCTTCACCACCCTTTTCCTTGAAGTCCTTCTATGTTAGTCAGCCTTTCCATTGCTGTGACAAAATACCTGAGAAAAACAACTGAAAGTGGGAAGGATTTACTTTGACTTACCATTTCAGAGGATTCAGTCCATGGTCATGTGTCTTCATGTCTCTGGGCCACTGCTCAGGCAAAGGGCATGGCAGAGAAAAGATGTATACCTCATGATAATAAGAAAGCAGACACAGAGGCAGAGCAGGGACCAGAGACAAGATATACCTTTCAGGGTAATGGGAAAAGGGGAAGAAGATAGCGGGATAATGAAAGAAATATGGGGGTTAATATATTCTAATTACATTATATGCATATGTCAAAATGTCATAAAGAAACACTTTTCTTTGTATAATTAATATATACTAATTTAAAAAGAGATATACCTTTCAGGGGCACACCCCCAGGAACCCACTTCTTCCAACCAGGTCCCACTTAACAAATAGTAGCCTATTTGGCTATGAATAGATTAACACACTGATGAGATTAATGTCCTCATGGTCCAATCGCCTCTTGATAGCACTACCACATAGGGCCCAGGCCTTCAGCCCTTGAGCCTTGTAGGGACATTTCATATCTAAACCAAAACATCTTCTCTTGCCTTAATTTTGACATCCGTACCTTTCCTCATTATCTAACTCCACTTCCAGAGAAAGACTTGTAGAAATAAGCATGCATGTTTGTGGGCTATATGCTAACAAAAACAACACACACACACACACACACACACACACACACACACACACACACACACACCATCTCTAGCTACATCCATTAACCAGCAAACAGCATGATTGCATTCTTCTTTACAGCTGAATTAAATTTCATTGTGTATATATATCACATTTTCTTTATCCAATCATTCACTGATGGGCACCAAGGCTAATCCCATCCATGACTTAGCTATTGTGAATAGAACAGAGGTAAATATAGGTATGCAGTTATCTCTGTTGGATGGTGCCTTTGATTTCTTCAAGTACATAGCTGTGGTATAGCTAGGTCATATGGTAGTCCAAATTTTAATTTCTGTACGAACTGTTGTACTGATTTCCATAGTGGTTGGACTAATTTACATTCCCACCCACCAATGTGTAAGTGTTCTTTTCCCCTCACATCCTCACCAACAGTTGTTCTTGTTTTCTTGATGGTAGCCATTCTCACTGGAGCCAGACGGTATTTCAGGTAGTTCTGATTCCTATTTTTCTTAATGCTAAAAATGTTTAACACTTTCTTCTTCTTTCTCCTCCTCCTCTTCTTCTTCCTCTCCTCCTCCTCCTCCACCTCTTCCTCCTCCTCCTCCTCCTTCTTCTTTTCAGTACTTCGGGATGAATTCAAGGCTTCACACCTGTTTCCAACAGCTCTACCACTGAATTGGGACCCCAGCTCATTTTTTATTTTGAATCAGAGTCTCACTAAGTTATACATGCTGCAATTGGCCTTAGCTCATGATCCTTCTGCCTCCACTTCTTGAGTTACTTGGACTACAAACGTGCACAACCGTACCCAGCTGCTTTAACCTTTTTATGTGTTTCTTGGCCACTTGTACTTTGTTTTTAAGGGATCCATTCAGTTCATTTGCTCATTTGTTCATTGCATTGTTTGATCTTTGGTTTAATTTTTTGAGTTCTTTATATATTCTGGACATTAAGCCACTGTCAGAAGAATAGCACTGGCAAATATTTTCAAATATTTTCTCTCATTATGTAGACTATCTCTTCACCATGTTGTTTCTTCTGCTGTACAAAGTACAAAGGCTTTTTATTTTTATTTTTATTTATTTTTTAATTTTTTATTTAATTTAATTTTATTTTATTTGCAGTACTGGGTGTTGAACCCAGGGCATGGCGCCTGCATGCTTTGCAAGTGCTGGAACGCTGAGCTGTGCCCCCAACCCATTTCTTTTCTCTTTTTCTTTTTCTTTTTCTTTTCTTTCTTTTTTTTTTTTTTTTTTTTTTTTTTTTTTTTTTTTTTTTTTTTTTTTTTTTTTTTTTTTTTTTTTTTTTTTTTTTTTTTTTTTTTTTTTTTTTTTTTTTTACTTTGTGAGACAGGGTCTCAGTTACGCAGACTGCCTCTGGTCTGAAACGTGTGATCCTCCTGCCTCCACCTCTCTAGCTGCTGGGATTACAGGCATGTGCCACCACAACTGGCACTAAAAGATTTTTAATTTGATGCAATGTTGCTATTATTTCCTGAGCTATTGACATCATTTCAGAAAGTCATTGCCTATGCCTGTATATCAAATTGTTTTCCTCTAGCAGTTTCAAAGATCTTTCATTAAGATATTTGATCCACTTTGAGTTGATTTTTTGCATAGTATGAGGGATACAGATCTAATTTCAGTATTCTACTTGTGGATATCCAGTTTTCCTAGCATCAGTTGTTAAAGAGACTGTTATTTCTCCAACATGTGTTTTTGTTACCTTTCTCAAGATTCAAATGGCTATAGTTGCATGGGCTCATTTCTGGATCCTCTGTTCTCTTCCATTGGCCTACATACCTGTTTTTTGTACCTGTAAAATGTAGGTTTTCTTATTGTCGCTCAGTTGTATAGTTTGAAATTGGCTACTGATAACCTTCATCATTGCTCTTTTTGCTCAGGGTTGCTTTGGCTGAATACTTGATCTTAATTTTTGATGTCATTGGAATAGAAGAGGAAACACTGATGTGTTCAAGATAGAATACATGTGCCACTGTTAGGTAGCTAACTTAGGCATTAGCATGCCATTTGGAAGAAAAGGGGATGGAAAATGGTTCCTCCCTTTCTGCCATGATAAAGAGGCCACCTGTGTCTCTGAGGACATTGGAAGGACATTGTCATATGGTTCCCACACCCTTCCCAAACCCTTGAGACATTTATAAAACAAAGACCATTAGCCCATGTCACACTGGGCACCCACAGGTGGGCACCAAGAGCTGATGTTGCACGGGGTGTGCTCTAGTTTGAATAAAACTAGAGGGAATATGCACCCATGTTCTCTTTTTTTTCTGCTTCATCTTCCACAAGCTCACATCTTCCTCCATCATCTTCCTCCACAAGTTCCTTCTTCTTCCACAAACTCTCTCTCTCTTTTCCTCTGCTCCTCTATTCTTCTCTCTCCAACGACCACATGTACACCTCTCTCTTCTTTTAGACCCACCATCTTTTCTGTCTGTCCAAGGCATCTTTCTTTCTAAAAGCCTGATTATCTGTCCTATTCTCTGGCTTCTTTACCTTCCCCTGGGGAACAGAAACCTCCTTATGCCAAGGTACCCTGGGAACACAAGTTTTTATAAGTTCCTTTCCAGGTCTACCTAAGGTTTTCTAGGTGTCTCAGTTTTCCCTGTAATTGTTCCTTAAAAGTGTACTATCTTTAACAAATCTATTCTATAATCTCTACTATTACTTCTCTGTTGAGTATAAATTCTTTTATATGCAGAATACAAGGACCAAGGTTTTGCTACCCTAATTCCTGGACCCATGCTCCTCCTGCCTACCCACACTCCCTAAATCTTCACCAGTAACACCATGAGGCTGAATATGTTCAGTTATAATCACTATGTCTAGAACAGCAGCAGAATTCAACTGACCATACTTCTCCAGCTCCCTTTCACTGACTATTCAAGGCTCCTGTATTAACATAATTGTACCTTTTATCATTCCTGCTACTTTTATGTACTTAATCAAAACCCTGATTTGTATGTCTTTTCCTGAAGTTGTTTCATTGGATCATTCAAGAAAGGAAAAAGATATGTAGTGAGGAGTGACTTATAAGTCTACTATCACTAACTGTGCCTGCAGCTGTAGCCCTGTGGCATCTAATCCTGTCAGATCTCAGAAGCTAAGCAGAGCTGGGCCTGGTTAGTACCTGGATGGGAGACCACCTGGCAACACCAGGTGCTGTAGGCTTGGGAGATGGACCTGGCAACCCACTCCCAAAAATCAACCACCATTGAAAACCCTATGAACAGCAGAGAAGCACTGACAATAGTGTTTCACCTATTGTATGCAGGGTTGCTATGAGTCAGATTCTGACTCCCTGGCACCTAACCTAACATCACTGTGTGTAGCTCTTCAAGACTTAGAGAATTATTGTATATTCAGTAGTGGAAGTCACAATATTAGTACACTGAATATAAACAAATGGCCCTAACTACAGGTCTTGCTGTCTTCCCTTCCTCATCATCAAAGAGCAGAGCTTCCATAATAGGTCCTGGTGGAATGGTGGCTTTGGTACCTGTATCCACTGGAACCATAAAAGTTTGAGTTACTCTTGTGATGGAACTTCTCCAGCAGATTTAAATGGGGGCATGAGGCCTTTGTTTTCCCTTGAATTCAAGGACACCTGGGCATTATCCCTATCATCATTCTCCTTAAAGCAGCTAAAGGTGAATTAGAGAGCCAGTGGAGAGAAAGTGGCACAGAAAAAGCACATTGACTTCTGGCTCCATGCTGCTCTGGAACTACTCACAGCTGAATAAAAATAACTTTCAATAAACACTAAATGCCCAGTAAGATCATCATTATTGTTTTGGGGTCTCCTTGACTCAACAGCTATTGCCATATTGCTTTCTGTCTGAACTCCATCATTTGCCCTTTTTGATTGACCCAGACAGGACTCGAAGTTTTGGTTAAGGACTCCACCTTAATCAGGGGAATTTGTGGCCACATTGTCTTGATATCATGTCTTAATCTTCCCTGTTTTTTAGGAGCTTTTCCAGATTTGGGACACTGATCAGGAGAGCTTATCTAAATTTACTTGGGTCATTTCTCATTCTTAGTGTGCAAGATCCATCAGCATTATAGACCTGATTCTGTGCAGCATTCTCATAATACTATTAATAAGACAGTTATAGATGAGGCACAACTTACCTATCTCAGGAAACTCAGCCTAAGAAGACCATAGCTCCTGTACAGCAGACAGAACCCATTGCCAAAACCCTGAGACATTATCAGGGAAGGCTTCACTAAGGAGGTGATATATAAGAAGGGTCTGCTTAAAGTATGAAAATGAACTTTGAGTATTTGGTGGAATGGAGGTCCAGGAAGCAGAAACATCAAGTACAAGCACCCTGAGACAAGAAATGGAGGGGGCCGGTTATAGGAACAACAAAAAGTCCAGGGTGACTAGATTGGTATGAAGGAAAAGGTGTGGTAGCAAAGAGTTTCCAGTACAGTGTTTAAAGGAATAGCTATTAAAATATCATAACCAAATGGTTCATGATTATACTTCAATATTTATGTATCAAAATTCTTACTACTGTATGTTTTACTATTTTCCCATTTTTCTTCACATATACCCTCTCTTATTTGTGTTTTGTCACCTCCACCACTACATCCCACCTTTATCATGTTTTTCTTAATTTCTATCTATCTTCTAAATTATGTTGGGAACAGATTATGCCTTTTGAGCTTAATATTTAAGGAACAGTCAAGGTCGCACTTACTCCTAAGCATACTTGGTTCTAATACTAAAATCAGAAGGAAAATTCCCACTTCCATTCAAGAGTGGGAAGGATGCCTTCAGGTTATGCAAGAGTTAACTGTGTGTGTGAAATAGAGGATGATTATATTGGCCTGCTGAGTAAACAAAGAAAAGGAAGACAGCTCTTCTCTTTTATTGTAATTGCAAATTTATTTTTTATAGTTTCTACAGTTTCTATTTTCCTTTAAACTGCCTTAATCTGTCTTCCTGCTGTGACCTATTTCCAGTAATGCATATTCAGTATAAAAGTAGTAGATCAAATCATATCAGAACTCGAGTTGCTCCTTGTCGAGCAGAAACACATACTTTTATACAACACTGAAATCAATTCCCCTCATACTAATTATTTAATTTCCATAATATGCCGACAGTATTCTGCCATTAAGTATTCATATTTAAAACTTGTTTTCTAATATTTTAATAGTTCTTTTTTTAAAAAACACTGTGAGGAAATAGTTACAATTTTATAGATCAAGCAATTGAGCAGTTGGGAAGTTAAAATATTGACCCAATGCCCTAGAATGAGGTTCTGTTTATGCTTATAACCAGGATGTCATTTGTTTTAACTGATCTTTCAGTTCAAATGAGTTGATTGAATGAAAACTTAATCTTAATTGATTAAT
>VMDO01014945.1:0-52898 GCA_007922755.1 Pedetes capensis | reverse complement strand
CTCCTCTCCCCCACCACAGCTGAGGGTGGTCCAGCACCGCCCTTGACTAAGGCCACCAGAGGATTAATAAATAGGGTGAGGGGCAAAGAAGTATAATGCCACTTCTGAGTTGCTCCTGGCTCTGGGCTGTGAGTGAATCCAGTGTCTCTGAGAGTGGAAGGCCCAGGGCCTCTGGAGGGAGGGGGGATGATGGACCAGAGGGTGTAGGGATGGGAGAAGTGACGCTGTCTCCTGGGAGACAGGTGGGGCATTCCTCCTCCTCCTAGTTATCCTCCATTGTTCCCTTGAATATCTCATCTTCTTGGGTGAGAGGCCCTGGCTACCTCCACCCCTCCCTCACCTCCACTGCTGCCTTGATGCACCCCTTCCACTCTCTCTCTGTCTTTCTCTGTCACACACATGCACGTGCGCGCACGCACACACACACACACACACACACACACACACTTCCCTAGAGCAACCTCCAGAAGGGAATGCCATTACAGGCCTCCAGAAAGAGAAGGAAAGGGGCTCTGTGGTCCCCAGGTACACACAACCACTTTTTTTTTTTTTTTGCGGTACTGGGGGTTGAACCCAGGGCCTTGCACTTGCATGCTCTGCAGGTGCTGGACCACTGAGCTGCACCCCCAGGCCCCCCCCCCTTTTTTTTTTTTACTTTTTGAGACAGGGTCTCACTAAGTTACACAGACTGCCTCTGGTCTCGAACTTGCGATCCTCCCGCCTCTGCCTCCTGAGCCGCTGGGATTACAGGTGTGCACCACTGTGCCCAGCACAACCACTTCAAAAGCCCTTTACATGCCACCCACATGGCCCCCTTTGTCACATTCACTGTCACCCAAGTGGGCAGGGGTACTCCCCAGCCCCCAGGGTCCTGTCTTTCCACTTGAAGCCAAATCGCCCCTTATTTCTGCCAAGAACATTAGCAGTCTGACGTTGAGCAAGTTTCTTCACTGGTCTGGGCTCCAGCTTCTGGGCCAATAAGATGAACAGGGCGGGCTGCACGCCATTCTTATGCAGGACCTCACTCTGGGGTGGCTCTCAGGTGAGCTGTGAGCACTAAATTTCCATGCAACATTTTTTATAGACCTGTTTTAGGTATTTAAAGTGGAAAGAGTTGAGGACCCAGGGGCTTCTCAAACACAGCTCCTAGGGAGTGTCAGCATTTGAGGCAGACTCATATTAGAGAAGGCAGGTCAGTCATGAACACAGTGGAAGCACTAATTTAAATCTGACTCTTGCTCTGGGAGCCCAGCAAAGCAAAACTCTAAGGAAGTCTGCTTCCGGGGAGAATTGGCAGAAGGAACACAAAGTTGAGCTCCCCCTGATCAGGGGAGACCCAGAGAGGGGAGCTCTGGAGGCCCTGGACATCTGCAGAGCTCATGCATATTTCTTTCTGGGCATCTTGGCAGAGACAATACCATAGTTTACCATGCCATTTCCTCTTCCTAGGTACACAGGAAGACTGCATTTCCCAGAGTCCTTTGAGGTTAGATTGAGTTTATTTCTGGCCAATAAGATGTGGGTAAATGGACTTAAGGCACTCCCATTCCCACCATTTGCATTCATCCTCTTCCTTCTTGGTGAACAGGAATGCCCAGTCCATATTAATGAATAATACCAAGTAGAAATAAAGTTTTTTCCTGGGCTCTGTGGCTCATGCACACAATCCCAGTGACACAGGAGGCTGAGGCAGGAGGATTGTGAGTTCGAGGTCAGAGGCAGCTTGCGCAACTTAATGAGTCTCTGATTCAAAATAGGATAATAAAAATGGGCTGTACGTGTAGCCCGTGGTAAAGCACTTGTAAAATAGGTGCAAGGCCTTGGGTTCAACCCCCCAAACAATATAAGAAAAAGAGAGAGAGAGAGAAAGAGCAAGATAGAGAAGAAATAAAGCTTGGTTGTGTCAAGCAGTTGGAACTCAAATGTTTATATGCTGCTACTAGAAAGCCAGACTCTCCTGATGAATGAACTGTTCAGCCCTTGGAGCTCTATTTCTATATACTTGGCTCGTTTGTGCAAAGTGCCCATTCTCCAGCCAGGCTGAGATCTTGCCTGTTTGGACAGGTGGCCGTGGCAGGGTCTGCTGAGTTGCTCTATGCTTCCCTCTGACTTTGACTCAGAATAAGAGATACTCTGAGATGTGGTAACATCCTTGGCCAAACAGAAATGAAGAAATCTTTCTTGTATTTCTACAGCAGAACAAGAAAATGGCAGCTGAAAGGACCATAGTAGCACACTGATTAAGAGAATAGGTCTAGAGCTAAGTACCCTGAGTTTGTTCACTAGTTCCAACTTGTACCAGCTGTGTGAAATTGGGCACGTTGCTTAGCCTTCCTGTTCCTCATTTTACTTTATAATGTTATTATGTCAGTTAGTGATAGCTGTGTATCAATTGCCTCAAAACTCCATAGCCTGAAACATATATATTTATTATTTCTCAAGAATCTGTGGGTCAGCTGGGTAGATCTGGTCTCACTCATGCACTCCATGGTTGACTCAGTGACTCTGCTGATCTTGGTTGAGTCTCTCTCACACATTTGAGAGTTAACTGGCTGAGGCTTATCGAGGCCTGGGCTGGAACAACTGGGCTTGATGCTTGCTCCAGATGGTCTAATCTTGTTTGCATGGCAATGGCAAGATTCCCAAAGAGAGAATGTATGTGGATGGCTCGGAATGAGCACAACATCACGTTGAGCACATTATTTGTTGGAAGCAAATCACAAGTTCAAGTTAGGTTGAAGGGAAAGAAAAAGAGTCTAGCTTACTTTTTTGTGGGAGGAGTCACATTGCGAAAGGAAAGGATAACACAAGTCTATTAATTAGTATACTGCAAAGTTACTGCATAGTTACTGCAAAGATTAAAAGTCCTAACCATGTAAAATAGACTAATCGTCAATTTTGAAACCTTGTATTCTCCTGCTGTCTAAACATCCACATACCTAGGCTGTGAATACCCCACCCAGGTGATCATGTGCATCTGTGTGATAAGACCACAGTCCTCATTCATGCCTTCCCCTAATTGTGACCTAATGATATTCAAACACGCCAGTGGAATCTCTGCACTCCTTTTGCATGTGGTCTCCACTGGGAACCTTAGGAAAGGTCCCTGGCCACAGGTCCCCACCGCCCCTCACCTCCTCATTGTGTGGTTGATGTGCTTCATTGGTATTTCCTCTATGTGTCTCTCCTGTGGCAGGCAGTGACTCTGTTTCTCTGGGCCCTGTGAATATAGTAAGTTTGTTTTCCTACATCTCTCCTGTGTCACTTCTTGTGACCACATTCCACTGACTCCCTCCTGAAAGAATACAAAAGAGCTATTTGATGTACAGTGCACATGCCACTGTGTATTATAAACACTCAGTGTGCACGCACAATTGTTTTCCCACTGCCTTCTCCTCTTTCAACTCTTTGCTAATAACAGTAGTTGAACACTATTGTTCATTTTATCTTATTTAAGGTTTATCTTATTTAAGGTTCACCACCACACTAAGACAGGTTTTTAAATCATGTTATAAATGGCAAAACTAAGACTTAGGGAGGGTTAGTAACTTGCTCAACTTACCAGCTATTCAGTAGCAGAACTTGGATCAAACTGAACCTATGCCCTTAATCATTAACTGAAGATCTTCCACTGGTTTAGAAATAACTTTGCTTGTCATCAATATATGGAAATGGCAACCAAAATTACAGAGCCACTTACAGCTTCCACTGGTTTAGAAATAACTTTGCTTGTCATCAATGTATGGAAATGGCTACTGGAATTCCAGAGCCACTTCCATTATTAGTTAAGTTATCATGGCACCCCACCCCCATAATAGGGCATGTCAACAACCAGAAGAAGTCCCTCAGGCCTCTTATTGCCTGGAACTTGGGGCCATAGCTGTCCTGGGCATAAGCTTAGATCTCTGTGTATTGTTCTCCCGCTGTGGGATTAATGCCAGCTCATGCTTCACTTCCTATGCCTGGCCCACCCAGCTGCTCACAGTGGGGTTGGCTGGTGTCTCCAGCTTCAGAATGAACCCTCTCCAAGATAGGAACGAGTGTGCACTGGGGCCATTTTCCCAGCCTTCTGGAGGTATTTGCAAGTGAAGTCATGGTATCTAGGCACAGCAGTATGGGATAGTTGAGTTGGAGTTCTGTTTGCCTAAGTTCCATCCTTCATAACATTTCCTCTCACCACCATGTTGACCTCAAATATACCCCTGGTTTTCTTTCTAGTTTCTTATAAGGAAGTAGAGTTCCCAGCCTTGGAGTTCCCAGCCTTGTTTAAACTCATCAATACAGCTCTACCCTTGTGATCAGATTCTGCTTCCATGACCCTGAACCATCAGGGCCAGGACAACAGATGTGTTTCTTCTCAAGGAAGCCATACAGAGGCCATATGTAGACCCAGAAGAAAATGTTTCTGTCATCAGCAAACAAATTGTGATGGGAACAAAAGTCAAAATGACCACACAAGTTAATGTTATTGCCATTCCAGATCTAAAACAAGGAGGCCATCGCCTGCCAGGGTTCTGAATTGCCTGGCCTTTGAACTCCAGGCAGTGACCTGGCCCATGCCCCATCAGGCTCAGCCCCAGATGGTAAGTGAATTTCTCCAGCTGCCATATCACTCACAGCTTGATTTTCCTCCTCGATGGTGCAAATTATTTCCAGACAAAGAACAGCTCAGAGCTGAAGGCTGTTGCATTATGACCAAACTAAAGGCCTTTGATAATTTAATTACAGTGTCTGACAACCTTAGGGATTGTCCTTGTTTGCTGTAATTCTAACTTTACTCATCAGTGATGACAAGGATCCTGCTATAGTTTGGATCTGGAGAGTTCCCCAAAGGCCCATGTGCTAAACACATAGTCCCCAGTTTGTTGCTATTGGGAGATGATGGAATTTTTAGGAAGTATGACTAGGGATTATGGGACCCTGGTCTCTTCCTTTCTCTCTTCACTTCCTTGTTTGCAATGTAAGCTGTTTTGCTTTATCATGCACCTCTGCTGGGATGTGATGTCTTGGCACAGGCTCAGAACAACAGGGCCAATTGATCACATACAACACCTCCAAAACAGTGAGGCAAAATAAATGTTTTCTCTTTATAAGTTAATTATCTCAAGTATTTTGTTATAGCAACAAAAATCTGCCTAAGAGAACTGAATAGAAGATAAGATGAAAAAGAAAAGTTTCCTTATTTTGTAAAAATGAAGGTAATTGTTCTTACCACAAAAGGTCTTTACGAAGATTGTGTGACGGCTTCTTACAGTAAAGCTTTCCCTTACTGTAAGAAATACCTGAGATCATCAGCTTATAAAAAGAAGTGGCTCATTTGGGCTCACACTTTTGGAGGTTTCAGTCCATGGTCAACTGGCCCTATTGATTTTAGGCTCATGGTAAGGCAGAATGTCATGGTGGGAGCATGTGGTAAAGCAAAGCCCCTCACTTCATGGCCAGGAGGTGACAAAGAGAAGAAGTGGCCCACTGGTGCCCTCAGTGAGCTGAAGACTTTCCACTTGGCTCCACCTCTTAAAATTTCCACCACCTCCCAGTCGCACCAAGCTAGGGACTATGACTTTAACACATGGTTTTTTTTCATTTCCCAACTATAACAAGGTTTAAATGAAACAATTTATGTAGAACACTCAGAGTATAATTGAAACTCAATAACTAGTTTCTTAGATTCTAGATCCTATGCTAAGGCCATTATACACTATCTCATGTAATAAGACTCTTACAGATAAGCTTTAATAGCCCCATTTCACTTATGATAAAGAAAGGCAGAAAAATATTATATATACTTCTCATGGTTACACAACCAGTAAGTGGATGAGACAGGAGTCACACAAGTTCTTAAATAAAAGCTTTTTCCAGGAATGAACACCTGGAACTATCAATTCACCTCACTCAATCCAGAGGATGTATTTTAATAAAAGTAAACAAAATGGGAAGGCAAGCCTGAGATATAATAACACTACTGTTCCATATTGGGAGAATCATCTTCCCTCTCTGCTCCTCACAGTCCTTGTCTGCAAAATGAGAAAGTTCTGGGACTCTGAGTCTATTGAATAGCTCTGCCTACTTGTCCTCATACTCTGCTGGGCCTCTACCACCAATTACCTTCCCCAGTTACAGCCACTATTTTACAAATGGTCCGTAGACTTGGATTTCTCTTCCTGCCCAGAACCTGTGAGCTGAATGGAGAGTTTGTCCTCCTAGAGAGAAAAAGCAGCAGCAACTGAGAACCACCCCTCAGCCCTACTCTCTTAGAGTCCTTAATTTTCCTGAGTTTCTCATCTGTGTTAGTCAAGACTTCTGTGGCTGTGACAAATACCTGAGCAAAACAACTTAAGAGAGTTAAGATTTAGTTTAGCTCATGGTTTCAGAGGTTTTGGTCCATCATGGCAGGGAAGGCATGGTGGAACAGAGCAGTTCACATCCTGGTATCCAGGAAATACATAGAGAGATTTCCCGTAATTGTGTGTCTCCTCCTTCTCTCCCTTTTATTCCACCCAGGCCCCCCGCCTATTGGAGGATGCTACCCACATTGAGGACGGGTCTTCCATTCTTAGTTAATTCTCTCTGGAAACACCCTCAAAGACATACCTGGAGGTGTGCTTTACTAGTGCCAAGGCATCTCTCCATCCAATTAGGTTAAAAATCAAGATTAACCATCATAGCACCCTAGTCAGTGTCATCTCTTTTATCAATCCCAGAATCTAAAATGTTCAGTAAATGAGGAGGGATCCCACAAATGTGGAGAAGATTTAGGTCAAATAAAGACTGTGTGGAGATTAAATAAGGTGCAATAGGGCTGCATAGATATCAGAAACTTGAGTAAAGTAGAGAGGTTCCCGCTGGCCAAGGATCTTTCAAATCTCACGTCCCAGGGTCAGCCTGAGCCTGCCTCTCCTTCCTCCCGTGGCAGGAACGTGTCTGATGCCCTCTCCCTGGGGCCAGCTCTCAGAAACCTGGGATCTCTATCTCTCTAGCACAAAAGGAATCTATTAAAACTTCCACTGCATCCTGAATTGAGAAATCAGCTGCCCGGAATCCATGATCAATATGTTGTCTCTCTGTAAAAGAGTGCTTCCTGGGAATATGTTCCTTGTGTTCCCTTCATGCTTCAGAGCTCCCAGCGATCTACAATGGGCTCAGTCACTGGGGGCTCTGATCACAGCCAGATCTCCACCCTCAGTCAGCCTCCCAACCTCCAAATCAGCAGTACCCAGTCTGTGGCTCCCACCCGCCATGAAATTGACTCAGCCCATTAGCAGAGAATGAGGCAAAATAAAGATTTCATGGAGGAGTTTGGTTGGGGATGCTTGATGTGGTGGGATGCTGCATTGCTTGTGTGTCCCTCCCAAGCTGGTATCTAACTGAGATGCTGGCTGTAGGTTAGTGCCCTGTGACATTAAAATTCATCAGCCAGACTCCCCTGTCAGCTCGTGTTCCTATACATGTGCACTGCTGAGATACTAACTGCCTTTTTCATTTGTTTCCTCATTATCCTTCCTCACACAGGGCTGTCTTTTGCCTGGATGTCTCCCTCTGTCACTTACTCCCCTTCTTACACACTTTAGCCTCCTCCTCTGAAATTGATGTGGATCCTCGGGATTCGGCAGCCTGTCTATGTTGATGTGTGCCTGGATCTCTCAGGGCCCGTCTATCTGGGAACTTCTGGGGATGCTGAGAAGCCCAAGAGAGAGGGACAGCACCTGGCATTTTCTAGCAGTCAATGAGCCAAATCAGTGACCAAATCATTGACTGTTGATTTACACAGAACAGGAGAAGAGTGTTCACAGGTCCTGGACCCATAGCCAAATGGGCAAGGAAGGTGCTCAAAGGGTTGAAGACAAGGAGAGAAAGCTACAGAGCCAACTATAGAGTGATTTCTGGGATGTTGAATTAGCTGCACCAACTGTAGATGGAGTAGAAAGTGAAAATGCAAACAATTTCTTCTGGCTGTGCTTTGCATGCCTGCATGTGTCCACATGCGTGTGAACAAATGTGTGGTGTGTGTGTGTGTGTGTGTGTGTGTGTGTGTGCATATCTTCAGAGGAATTTGCTTTCCTTGCGGCTGGATCCTGAAAGACAAGTTAGGTACTAAAAAAGAACCTAAGGTTTATTGTGTTGGTCAATTACTAACACATTGCAGACCACTCCTAGAACTCAGTGGCTTAAGACATTGGTTGCTTTTCTGTGTTTACACACCCACAGTTGGGCTGAGGGTTGGCTGATTTAGGCTGGGTTCTCCTGCAAAGACTCTGCTGCACGTGTGTGTCATTTTGCTTGGGGCAGTTTGCTAAATGGGGCATGTTCTCACTGTAATGGTATGGACATATTAGAACCAAAAGAAATACGCAAGGCCCAAGATGGGCTACGGCATAGAGATGGGCAGGGGGTGGCAGAGAACTGGAGACAAGTCAGTCCATGCATTCATATGCATTATCTTTCTCTGTTTTAGCCATGCTGGAACCAACTGCCGCCTCCCATTCTAGATGCTAGCCTTCCCTACAGGCCAACCCTTTCTGATTTCTTCATTGGAGAGTGGACTGGGGAAGCCTTGGATTAAAGCAGCTCACGTCAGGGCAGACTGTCCCTGGAGCCTTTGCAGAAGGGTGGGGTATATTTCCCACGAGTCCATCCTTGAAGCACTATCTACCTGTGAGTCTGGCAGGGGCACTGGTGAGAGCTGAGCATGGCATGTGATGGTGGCTGCTGGATCCCATCTCTGGCTCGCCTCTAATGGTGTCACAGCAGGAAAGTGATTTTAGTTCACTTAAGTCTTCTTCCATGTTGTGAGAGGAGGATAAGAGAATAAGAAAATCTCAATTTTCTTAATTGTCTCAGCCTTGGTGATGAGAATTTAATATTCCTCATCTCTATCTTTTCTTGTCTTCATTATCAATACCAATTTGCATTTCTTGGTAGTAGAAATCCCTGCAGTGTGATCACAATATGATTTTTTTTGTTGTTTGCAATAGATATTTGCCTGTCCAGCATCTGAATCTCTCTCCCATGTTTGGAGTGTCTCCTATCATATATGAGATGGCTTCTGTGTGTCTCTCAAAAGCTCATGTGTTAGAAACTTCATTCTTCAATGTGGTTGTATTGGGAGACAAAGTCTACTGGGAGATGTGTGATCACATGGGCAAAGTCCTCAGGAATGGATTAATGCCTTTCTTAGGGAAAAAGTTTAGCTATGAAGGGAGTTAGGCCCCCTTTATTCTCCTCCACATGTGCCCACCTGCTTGCCCTTCTGCTTTCCACCATGAGCTGAAGCAGCATGAGGCCCTTACCAGTTATAGCTGCTCAGTCTTGGACTTCCCAGCTTCCAGAATTGTGAGTTGAATAAACCTCTTTTCTTTATAAATTTACCTAATCTCAGGTATTCTGTTATAGTAATCGAAAATGGACTAAGATATGATGTATGTTCAAAGGAGGCAGAACCCAACTTCTACTACAGAAGTTGAAAAGACCAGGCATGTTTCCAGCCACCCTGAAATAAAGTGTGGAAAATTTGACTCACATGTGACCAATGGTGTATTTGTCCTAGGTTCTTCTATGAGCTGCTGCACACAGGAAAGGTGAAAGAGAGATTATCCTGGAAGTGGGGGTAATAGCAGCAGGATCATCAGCATCAAGGCCTTTACAGGGGCTGGGATGGCAGTGGAGCAATGGCACAGCCAGTTCCTAGCAGAGCCAGGCAACCTGCACCCAGCTGGGTAGCAATGACAATAGATGTCCTTCTTGTGCCTGTATCTTGCCTGTCCCTATGCTGCCTCACCTTCCTTTGTATCAGACTATTTCCTGAACCTGGTTCTCATTGCATTCTTGACAAAGTGGTTAAATACCCATTAGTTTGTGCATGGAGTCCAGTCTTGGCTAGCAAGTTTCAGTTGCCTGAAAACAAAGGAGCCTGGGTGATTTGTGCTTTGTTCTGCCTTGTCTCCACTTTCTCCAGAATGTTCATCTATACAGGAGACAGTTTGAAGCCCTCACCAGACCCTCTTGGAAAGGCCTCAGCAGGAAAGGACCGTGGCCAGCTGCCCCTACCATATCTAATCACTTTACCACGCTTTAGTGCACACACTTGAAATGTCAATTGGGAGTAGTTTTCTCTGCCTTCTCTCAGGAAAATAAACCTCTCTAGGTGGAGTTTTTTTCCATGCATGACTGAGGGCTCTCCAAGGAGGAGTCAACTTACAGCTGCTGTGTGCCCTCTTTAGTTGAGCGAGCCATCCAAACTCCATGATTGACCTGACAGGGACACTTGGGCTACACCGAGCAACTATGATCAGCCACCCTATTACCCAACAGGAAGCTGCCCTCTCCATAGAAGCCTTGCTTGGGCTGTGAATTGAGCTAGATTAAAAAAAGTGTGAGCTCCTGAGTCATCTGTCCTTACCCCGTGCTTTCCTGGAGGGACCATGAGTCAGTGGAGATGCCATACCTGGTATTATCAGGACCAGGTCCCCATTGGGGGAAGAGGGCAACTCTAGGGGAGATCAGGAAGGGGAAGGAAGCAGGTTCAGGTTTGGACAGGGCAGGCAGTCACTTCTTAAAAGGTTTCCTGTCTTCAGAATGAGCCTCTATCTCAGGACTCTATTGCAGTTGGTATTTGTCACTTCCAGTGCAGTGTCTCCAAAGAAGGTGCCATTGGCATCCTGGGTGTGACAATTCATTCTTCAGGACCATCCTCTGAAACACAAAATATTTCAAATCCTTGCTCAGCTGATTCAGTGACAATAACTCAGCCAGTCATTGTGACAAATGGGAAGGTCCCAACCATTTCTCTATGTCCTCAAGGGTGGTTACTACCTTCAGACAGAGCCAGTGAGTTAAAGCATTTGAAGGAGTCTTCAATCAGTGTAAATATTGTGTTGAGCACTAGGAGGTTTGGTTAACTATTAATACTGAAACTTAATTGAGAATGCTAGGTTCTGTTTTATGGAAAACAGGACCATTTTCTTAACGGAGTGTTGAAGAAGTTAGTTTTAAAGGAAATCTTAAAGATAAAATCCTCAGCATGAGGCTTCTGGGGAATGGAAGGTGAGAAGATACAAGATGCAAACCTTGGTATTCAAGGAGTGCAGAGCACGTGCATGCGGGAAAGGTGTGGGGGGATTATGGAGGTGGGCAGAGGGCCTAGATGGGGAAAAGGAGAAAAGATCACGTCATCCATGACAGTCACCTTCTTTCCAACAAACCTGATTTATGTCCAAAGGAGCTATGAGTGTCTGTTGGCCAATAAAGACCTGTTTGGAGGTCCTTCTAGAAGGTGCCAAGATGGCCAAAACAGTGTCATCCAAATCTTCATGAGAAAAGCCAGGATGGTCAAGCTTACTTCATGATTGAATATCCAATTTTCAGATATCTAGAGAGCGACTCAGAAAGTTCAGTTCCTAATGATTTACTGAGCACCGTCCATGTGCTAGGGCCATGCTGGATGCTCGGCATACAGAGACGGACAAAATAAAGCTGGTGCCTCACAAGTCTTGCTGTCCGTGGGGGAATCAGGGATGTAAGCAAAGCTTCATGCTCAGTGTGAGGAATGAAAGAGGATGTGATTGCATTAGGGAAGTGAATGGAAAGAAAAGTAGAATGGAAACAGCCTTCAGAGAGGAATTTTGAATAAAAGATATGTGTTGACAGTGCAGCAGAGCTGCAGAATCCAAGAGAAGGGACCAGCTAGAGCAAAGGCATACATGTTACTGTTGTTAGGTGCCATCGAGTTGAGTCCAACTCATAAGGACCCATGTACAACAGAAACACTCCCTGACACTGTGTAATGCACATAATCTTTTTATGTTTAAGTCTATTGTTGCAACTACTGTGTCAATCCATCTAGTTGAAGGTCTTCCTTTTTTTCATTGACCTGCCATTCTCCCAAACATGACGTCCTTCTCCAGACATTGGTTCCTCCTGACAACATGTCCAAACTATGTAGGATGCTGTCTAGCTATTCTTGCTTCCAAGGAGCACTCTGGTTACACTTCCTCTAGGACAGATCTGTTGGTTCTTTTGGCAGTCCATGATACATTCAATATTCATTTCCAGTACCATAATTCAAAAACATCAATTCTTTTCCTATCTCCCTTATTTAATATCCAGCTTTCATATGCATATGATACAGCTGAAAATATGATTGCATGAGTCAGGTGCACCTTCGTCTTCAACATGACACCTTCAATACTTTAAAGAGATCTCTTGTAACTATTTTTCCCATTGTAATGCATTTTTTGATTTCTTGACTGCTGCTTCCATGGGTGTTGATTGTAGAACCAAGTAAAGCAAAATCTTGGAAAATCTCAATCTTTTCTCCATGTATCACGAAGCTGCATACTGACCCAGTTGTAAGGATTTTTCTTTTCTTGATGTTGAGGCGCAATCCATACTAAAGGCTACGTTCTTTGATCTTCATCAGTAAATGTTTCAAATCCTCCTCACTTTCAGCAAGCAGAGTGGTGTTATCTGCATGACACAGGTTGTTAATGAATCTTCTTCCAATCCGAATGCCATATTTTTCTTCATAAAGTCCAGCTTCTTGAATTATTTGCTCAGCATAGAGACTGAAGGGGTCTGGTGAAAGGTTACAGCCCTGATGCACACTTTCCCTGAAATAATGTAAACGAAGTCCATGTGTTGGATGGGAGGCAGTAGAGGGGAGTGAGGTCTTTGGAAAGCAAGGTGGTTTTTTTTGGTTCCTTAGCACTAACATGTTGACGTCTCTCATTTCACCCAGGCTTTCTCCTTGGTGCCTTTGTATCTAAACAGTGGAAACTGGCTGCAGAGCAGCTCAATCTGTGACTAATGACTTTTCCCTCTATATTGTTCCAAAGTCAGGCAGTGCTTGCCGACATCTCCATTTGGGTTTTTGGCTCCTTCATGGCAGCTGTCTTCCCTGGGTTCCCTGCTTGTCCCCCCATCCCTGAAGATGTCCAGAAACTTCCCAGAGCTCTCCCCTCTCCTGGGTGAAATGGGCTGGCATCGCTGGCATCTGCTGATGTTCGACCATCTCCAGGAAACCTTCCTGGAAGGCTGAGTGGCAGGCTCTTCATCCCCTTTCTCTGCCATCAGCCTGAGTACTGACTTCCTCACCCAATGCCCTCTCTAGCAGGTGGTGGTCAGGGCAGGTCAAACACCCAACATTGTCATCTCACAAGGGAAGCTGCCATCTGTGGCCTTTGTAAGCAAATGCAGCTCAGCAGGTACGTGGGAGGTCAACCCTTCCACCCATGGCTTCCTTATGTCCATGTGCAGCGCAGCATGGAGATGGGGCCTGGAAGGCTGGGGAATAATTAATGTTTCCATCCTGGTAGTTGTTCTATGAGGCAGCCAGCTGGGCAGGTTGAATCCATTTTCGTTTGTACCCAAAATTCAAGTCACATTCAACCTTGAATTGAAACTGCTATACACTGAGTGTTTGTGTTGCACATGAATCTATAGGTTAAAACTTCATCAGCAGTGGGATGGTGTTGGGAGTCAGGGCCTTTGGGAGGTGCTGAGATCATGAGGCTGGAGCCCTCACAAATACGATTAGTGCCCTTTCTCAAAATTTCATTTCATTACATTACATTTTATTCTTTTTTTGGTACTTGGGGGCTGACCCCAGGGTCTAACACATCCTTCACAAATGTTCTACTACTGGGCTGCACCCTCAACCCATTTTTACTTTTTTTTTAAATTTTGAGACAGTCTTGCTAAGTTGCACAGGCTGTCTCTGGTCTTGAACTTATGATCCTTCTGCCTCCACCTCCCAAGTTGCTGGGATTACACATGCACCCAGTTTGTCGTTATTGTTGTTAGGTGCCGTGGAGTCACTACCCGACTCATAGCAACCCTACGTACAACAGGCAAAACACTATTGTCAGTGCTTCTCTGCTGTTCATAGGGTTTTCAATGGCAGATTGATTTTAGGGAGTGGGTTGCTGGGTCCGTCTCCCAAGCCTGCAGCACCTGGTGTTCCTAGGTGGTCTCCCATCCAAGTACTAACCAGGCCCCACCCTGCTTAGGTTCCAAGATCTGACAGGATTGGATGCCACAGGGCTACAGCTGCAGGCGCACCCAGTTTAGTGACTTATATTTTAAATGGTCCAGAGAGCTCCCTGTCCTGTCTTCCGTGTAAGGATCCAGCAAGAAGATGACTTCTGTGAACCAGAGAGTGAGTGGCCCTCGCTAGTCACCAAATCTCTCAGTGCCTGGATCTAGGCCCCCAGGCCTCCAGAGTGGAGAAATAAATTTCTGGTGTGTATAAGCCACTCAGCCTATGTTGTTCTGCTAGATCAGATCAAATGGACTAAGACAGAACCCACACCGAAGGACTGTGAGTGAGAGGTCCTGCTGCAGTGTCCAGGCCAAGAGTGGGATTTGGAGTCAGATCCAGCCTCCGTGGGCTCCAGCCCTCTGCCTGTTCTGTGTCCTTGAACGAATCACCAAGCCACCTGTTCCTTACCAAAGGTTCTTTGCTTCTCCCAGTTAATAAACTAAGAAACGTGAAACCTACCTTACAGTGCCAGGTCCAGTTTGCAGGTGGCCCCAGGACATGAAGAAGAAGGACAGCCACCCGGACAGGTCTGGCATCTGAAAGGAAGGCCGTCCTGCCAGCGAAGCCTTGTTTGCACCCAGAGGGAAGCCTTAAGAAGTCCTTCATTCCTAATTACCCCTAGATAATGAATGAAGACAATGGCAAATGTTATTAGAATAATTTACGACTCCTCAAGAACAAGGGACGATTAGAGTAATTCCCTGTTAGTATGCATGTGTGCCCTGGCTGAAGGCGCCCTCCGCTTGGCTCTGGGCGCTCTCATCCGAGAACAGGAGCCCGGCTGCAGCGCCAGCCTCCAGCCGGCAGATTATTAGGCAAGGGGAGTTATTGGCTGTGTAATTAACTATGTAATTAACTCAGAGCTCCGAATGCAATCAGCGTCTAATCTAATAGAAATGTTTAATTAAATTGCGTCTTTAATCCCTGGGAAAAAATCTCTGGATTTGGGTGTGGGAATCAACCTGGCAGGGTGCCCCCAGGTCTCCATTATCTTCAATTAGACAATTAATTGATATTCAAGTTACCTTTCTCATTCAGCCCTAATTGAATTTCTCCCTGCTCCCCATGAGGTGTAATGTGTTTATAAAGATGCTTTTCTCCACGCACAGCCTAAAGAACCCACAGAGAAGCGGTCCTCACCTGCCTTCCACTGCCACTTACTCAGATAGCAGATGCCAGTCAGTGGCCCCTTTAAGAGATTGATTGGCGCTTGGCTTTCTCCTTGGTGCCTTTGTATCTAAACAGTGGAAACTGGCTGCAGAGCGGCTCAATCTGTGACTAATGACTTTTCCCTCTGTATTGCTCCAAAGTCAGGCAGTGTTTGCCAACATCTCCATTTGGGTTTTTGGCTCCTTCATGGCAGCTGTCTTCCCTGGGTTCCCTCCTTGTCCCCCCATCCCTGAAGACCTCCAGCAATTTCCCAGAGCTCTTCCCTATCCTGCCTCCACTGCCCTGTTCAGATTCAGTTCCTGGAGAGCTCAGACCCCCAACCTTCCTTGTTCTGCAAAGACAATACTCCATCCTGGCACCCTAATGGCATCAGGCTTTCCTGTGCAAGGAGGGATGGAACTGAAGGGGACAGGAGAGAACGTTGGGGAGAGGGCAGTGGAGAGCCACTGGGGAAAGGGCAGAAAGACAACAGGAACCAGAAAAAGGCAGGGCAGGGTGAGAGGAGGAGAGAGGAGGAGCTGAGGAAGGAACAAGGGTGGAGAAAAAATGGGAGAGAAAAGATCAAGGGACACACAAAAGAACAGCACCAAGAGAGACAGAGAAGGGAAGGGGAGGCGTTAATAAGCTATAATAGAGCTGTCCTCAAGGCCGCTGAGCCAGCCAGGGAGCAGGCTACAAGGGGGCGCCAGCCATTCGGGAAGGATCTTGTGAAAGGCTTGAATATCAAACAGGGCCCCAGCAGAAGCAAGCCTGGGACTACCCGGGACCCCTGATAGCTTAATCTGAAATGAGAATCTCGGGGGAGGCACAGCTCTTCTCAAAAGGGCTGTACTTTTTTATTTTTTAAAGAAAAGCAAAAAATAAAAGGAGCTAAAGCTTTCTCCGAGCCCTCTGCCTTCAGTTTAAGCAAAGTGCATCCATTCTGAGCTGTCCCTTATCTCCAGTGGCAATCAGCTTAAATACGTCCATTATCAAGTAGCCTGCTGTCATACAGCAGCAGGGGTTATACCAACACAGGCCAGTGTGGAGAGCGGGCTAGGGAGAGTGTGTCTGCCTAAAGGAACTTCAGCTCCCTGATAGGCGAGAAGAAAAATTTCAGGCCAGTGAGACATAGCACAGCATGTGCCAGGCGTGGCCCGGGGCCTGGGGCAGACCGTCTGAAGGCTGAATAGCAGGGACCTGGGCACACAGACTGTCAACCACTGGCATAGAGGGGCAGCTGGAAAAGGGTGTAGGGAAGAGGCTGTTGTCACACATCTAAGGGACAGACTGGGTGATTTAGGGGTGTCAGGGCCCTCTGATCCCAAATGCCTCCCCCATTTTCCTGCTGTACTGCTAAGGCTGCCAATGATACTGGTAGTTTGATCACAGAATGACCTTTTCCATGCAATCCATTAAAAAATACTGATAGCTTTGCCAGGGATTTTTAAGTCTTAAAGTGTCAATGTGCGCACCGGGCATGGTGGAGCATGCCTGTAATCCAAGCAGTTCAGGAGGTGGAGGTGGGAGGATTGCAAGTTGGAGACCAGAGGCAATCTGTGTAATTTAGCAAGACCCTGTCTCAAAAAGTAAAAAAATAATGGGCTGGAGGCACAGCTCAGTGGTCCAGCACTTGCAAAGGATGCAGGCGTGAGGTCCTGCACCCTTTCAACCCCCAGTACTGGAAAAAAAAAAAAAAGCGTCAATGTGTGTATCCAATGTTCAGGGAGGAGACTGGGGTTTCTGCCTGCACAGCCCACCCCAGGGCTAGGGTGCAGGAAGTCCTCCATGCGAGTCTGATAATTGGGCCCACGAAGTCTCAAAGGCAGCTGAGGCTGACGCTTTGGGTTCCCACTGCTTGTCAGGCAGCGCTAGGCTGTTTGGACGCTTTCTCCTTTGACTCGTCCGAAAACTGTCATGAAGTAAGTATGACCAGCCCTCTGAGGACGCTGCGGATCAGAGTGGGGGCGTGACTGGCCCACACAGCCAGTGAAAGGGGGAGTTGCCTCCACTCGCCCTCAGGCAGCCTGCAGGGCCTGCTGCCTAAGCGGGTCTCACCCTCATCTGCATACCAGGAGGCAAGGCCCCACCCACTTTCTACTTCCGACTCCGCCCCATGCGACTGGAGGACCTGGCAGATTCTCTTCTCTTCTTGTTTGGTAAAACCAGAAACGATTTCCTGTTTGGGGCTCAGGCCACTGGTGCTCCCTATTGGGAAAGAGGCCGTGCAGTGCAGTGGGGCTCTCACTTCCACTTGCTTGCTACTTCTCAGTAATGAAGCGCTGTGTTCAGTAGGTGGCAGTGTGGTGCATGAGGAAACACATCCCTCTCCCCCCAGTTTTAGTGTTTTCCTTCATTAAGTTGAGAGACCTTGGGTAGGTCTTTGGACCATTGGGTGCTTCCAGTTTCCTTATGCGTAAAACAGAGATAATAATATCTGCTTGTGAAACCCTACAGGATTATTCTAAAAGTCAAGTAGCATGTTGTTGGGGTTAGGTGCCATTGACTCGGTGTCCGACTCATAGCGACCCTGTGTACAACAAATGAAACACTATTGTCGTGTTTCTCTGCTATTCATAGGGTTTTCAATGGCTGATTGTTTTTTGAGAGTGGGTTGCTGGGTCCTTCTCCCAAGCCTACAACACCTGATGTTCCTACGCTGTCTCCCATCCAAGTACTAACCAGGCCCGACCCTGCTTAGCTTCAGAGATCTGCCAGGATCAGATGCCACAGTGCTACAGGTGCAAGCTCACATAGCACAATACACACGGTAATGCCTTTGAATGCACAGAGGCTTTTCATGTTTCACGTCTAGGTGTATTCATATTCATTAGGTTTAAAGAATAAAACTGAGAATGAAATGCTACTAACGACAGAGGGGAAGGATAGTGTCTTGCCAGACTGTTTACAGTTTACCCTTAAGGATAAGCATTTGTTTGTTTTAAGGAAAAGATCTTCTCTCAATAAAGATATTCATGGCTTTCAGGACATGAAAATGTGCTTTGAATGTCACAAGTTTGTTTGAATTTCACTCCAGGGAGCTCAGCTCAGTAAACACTTTCATGTGTAGGCAGCACCCTTCATCAAGCCAGTGAATCTTGACCTAACCTTCACAATAAAAGTATAAATAGAACCCTGATTAAATAATTGTTATTTTCCTGCTGAGAGTCTCAGCTGGGATTCCATCTTTAGTGTAATATGTTATGCAAATGTTATATACAGCATGTATATGTCTCCTCTGCAGCAGACGGTGTCTTTGATTACACCAACACAGAACTGGGAATCAAAGACTGGTTTCTAGCCCTTGTTGTAGCTGTGTGACCTTGAGAAAGTCACTTAATCTCCCAGAGCCTCAAAGTCGTCCTCTTCTACAAAGGGAATGAAGGAAATCAATGGCTTGCACTCATTTATTGCCCCTGCCCCAACCATGTGTCCATGTTTTCAAAAACATCTACTAATCTGCATGTATTACATGATAATTAATTCATTTCCCCAAGTCTAAAAATCAAAGGCATCTATAACTGGTAGCCAGAGATTCTGATCAGACTTCTAGAATCAAAGTTAATACATGTAACTGAGATCATTTCAACTAAAAGCAAAGAAATGTGGCGTTTGCGATTGTTGTGCAGCTTCACAAAGGATAGAGAGGTTGCATTAGACATCTGAAAATAACTCCCCAGATCCTATCATGAACTCTTCCCACCCCCCAAGAAGTGTACAAACAGATTATTGTTGCTGTTAGGTGCCATCGAGTCCAACTCACAGTAACCTTATGTACAACAGAACGAAACACTACCCAACATTGTACCACATACATGATTTTTTTTTATGTTTGAGCCCATTGTTGCAGCCACTGTGTTTCTTTTCAGTTTAGTCATGCCATATCAGCAAATGGAGATCCCCGGAGCATTACTCCAGTCCCATAATTAAGGTCGATTCTACTTTAAAGAGACAACTCTTCCCTAGTCATTTCTTAAATGCCTTCTAACCCGGGGAGGCTCATTTTCGGACATTATATTTGATAATACTTCTCTGCTATTCATAGGGTTTTCAATGGCTAATTGTTTTGGAAGTGGACTGCCATATTCTTCTCCCTAGTCTGTCTTAGTCTGAAAGGTCAACTGAAACCTGTCCACCAAGGGTGGCCCTGCTGGTATCTGAAATACTGGTGGCATAGCTTCAGCATCACAGCAACATGTAAGCCTCCACAGTATGACAAGCTGACAGACATGTGGGGGACAAAGGGATTAGGGCTCTCCAAAGCACCCATTTCCTCTAAGGTCCTGTCCAGTCAAAGCTCTTGTTTAGCTCTAATAGGCTAAGATATATTTGTGCTACGGATTTGTTTTTGTTGTTGTTAGGTGCCATTGAGTCGGTATCCAACTCATAGCGACCCTGCATACAACAGGCTAAACACTATTATCGGTGCTTCTCTGCTGTTCAAAGCATTTTTATTGGCTGATTGTTTTTTGGGAGTAGGTTGCTGGGTCTGTCTCCCAAGCCTATGGCATCTGGTGTTCCCAGGTGGTCTCCCATCCACGTACTAACCAGGCCCGACCCTGCTTAGCTTCTGAGATCTGACAGGATCGGATGCCACATGGCTATGGCTGTAGGTGCTAGGGATTTAGGTAGGTGTAAAACCAACAAATGTCCCTGCCCTCATGAAGCTTATATTCCAGGGAGGAGGAACGTAGGGATAGGTAAGATACATGGTATATCAGAAAGCCATAATGCTTCAGCAAAAAAGAAACAGAGGAGGGGATGAGGATTGGTGGATGCCAGGTGACAGTTGATAGTTGAGGTAAGATTTGAGAAGGCAATATTTAGCAGACTTGAAGGTGAGAAAGCAAGTCTTGCATTTTTAGAGGGGAACAAGCATGTGAGGCTGTGGCTGTAGTAAGTGCAAAGGCTCTGGGATGGAAACAAGCTAGCATATCCAGAGACCATAAAGAAGGCCAGAGTTGGTGGGCCAGAGTGAAGCTAATGAGTAGCCAGATAAGTCCAGAGAGAGCCTTGTAGCCAGAGTAAGGACATGAGCTTTTACTTTGAGTGAAACAGGAGCTGTGGAACATTTGGTGCCTGCTGTGATGGACCAACACGATCTGACTTAGGTTTCAAAAGGATCATCTGGAGCCAGGCCCTGCACAGTGGCTCCCACCTGTAATCCCAGCAACTCAGGAGGCTGAGGCAGGAGGATCAAAAGTTGGAGGCCAGAAGCAGCCTGTGTAACTTGGTGAGATTCTGTCTCAAGATAAAACAAAATTTAAAAATTGGGGCTGAGGGTGTAGCTCCATGGTAGAGCACTTGTAAAGTACGTGCAAGGGTTCAACCCTGGGTTCACCCTACCAGTACTGAAAAAACACACAAACAAAAGGATAGCTGGCTACAGGAGTTGTAAATACCTGCAAGGAGCAAAGGTAGGGGGCTGGCCAGCAAGCTGTTACAGAAGTCCAGTGGAGAGAGAATAGTGGCTAAAACAAAGATGACAATTATGGGAGCGAGCAGAGCAGTTTACTTATTTATTTTTTTTTAATTTTTATTTATTTATTTTTTGTGTGTGGCACTGGGGGTTGAACCCAGGCCCTCACACCTGCATGCTTTGCAAGGGCTGGACTACTTTGCAAGGGCAGCGCCCCCCGCCCATTTTCTTTACTTTTTTGAGAGAGGGTCTCACTAAGTTACTCAGACTGCTTCTGGTCTTGAACTTGCAATCCTCCCACCTCCACCTCCTGAGCCACTGGGATTATAGGCGTGCGCCACCACGCCTGGCACAGCAGTTGATTTCTGAATATATGTTGAAGACTGGGTCTTCAGAACCTACTGAAGGAAGGCTGTGAGGTGCAGACAGCAAGGACCAGATTTTGGATCCAAGAATGCCCTCTGTTCTCTGATGAGATCATGGCATTGACATATCAGATATGTGAAGTAAAACTGTAAAAAGTCCCATGACTCAATGATTGTGTATAAATTTCCCTGACCTTCAGAGAAATCACTTAAACTAAATCTGTGAGAATAGCTAGTGAATGGGAACTCTGTGAAGAATGACATGCAATGCTATGTCTTACTTTGCAACAGCTGGTGAGAGAATCCCACCTTTGTGGCAGTGCTCAAGGGAAGCATTGAAGTCAGTGTTTAGCCCTCCATCCCTAAAAATACTATGTTGAAAATGGAGGGGCCATTTCTGGCTTTTGTTTCCCTTGAGATCACTTTGATCTCACACATCCTAAGTGTGCATAGAAAGTAAAATGACCCTGGGAGTCTTCTGCTGATGAAATCAGCAGCGGGAAAAGCCACTTTGCTTAAAAGGGGAAGAAATAAATGGTTCTCAGCTCCCTCCTGAACACAGCCGAGATGCAGACTCAAACTAAAGAATAACTTGGCCACCATAAAACCTTTTTGGAACATGGTGTGATGTCAATCAAGAAAAGATTAGGCCAGACGTAATCTTTGCAGAGAAGTTTCTACAGAACCCTGGACTGATTCAAGGACTACTGATAGGTATTAGCTCAGTTGGTAGAGCGCTGCTCTGCAGTCTCTGAGGTCCTGAGTTCGATTCCCAGCACTGCAAAATGGGAGAAGGACATGGCAACCCACTCCCAAGGCAATCCTGAAACAGTCAGCCATTGAAAACCCTATGAGGGTTGCTATGAGTCAGACTCGACTCAACGGCACCTAACAACAACAACAAGTTGGGCTGGGATTTAGCTCAGTTGGTAGAGTGCTGTGCTACAGTCTCTGAGGTGCCGAGTTCAATTCCCAGCACTGCAAAAAATGGGAGAAGGACCTGGCAATCCACTCCCAAGACAATCCCGAAACAGTCAGCCATTGAAAACCCTATGAGGGTCGCTATGAGTTGGATACCGACTCGATGGCACCTAACAACAACAAATAGGTATTAGCTGAAAAAAAATTGTATGGTGTGAATACAAGTTTGAGAAACGCAAGGCAGAACAGAGTTAATTGGCTTCCTTTGTTTCTTAGAATCTTTAACGTGCTAATGTGAATGTTTCCCAAAGGGTTATTGAATGTGCAGAATTTCCTAAGTATTTGAGGGCATGGAACCCTTTCCACTCCCTTGAATAATAACTCACCTTGAGAAATGCTCATCTGTGCTCAAGAGCAATATTAGGACTAACATATACTAATGATCATTAAAAGCAGGAGCATTTTCTATCCAAGATGTTTTGTTGGCAGCTCTTGCCTGGAGGTAGATGAATAGATGAGATAATATTACCAGCTGCCAGTTTTATGGTTCTGTTCCTTTAGATTAAATGCAGGAAATGGTTGAGCTACAGCGATAGGCCGCTCCAGAGATCTGACTTAGATCCTGTTTGTACCTTCAAAAAGCTCAGAGTGCACCGGGCACGGTGGCACACGCCTATAATCCCAGTGTCTCGGGAGCAGAGATGGGAGGATCACAAGTTCAAGACCAGAGGCAGTCTGTGTAACTTAGTGAGACCCTGTCTCAAAAAAGTAAAAAATAAAAATAGGCTGGGGCCGCAGCTCAGTGGTCCAGCACTTGCAGAGCATGCAGGCACGAGGCCCTGGGTTCAACCCCCAGTACTACAAAAAACAAAAACAAAACAAAACAAAAAAACAACTCACAGTTTCACAGGAGAGACAAACAACCTGGAAGTGCTTATTTACCATGCAAGTTGATAAAGCTATCCCAAGAAGTATGTACAAAATGCTAGCAGACAAAAGTTCACAGAAAGAAACCAGCATAATGGATGGGAATATGGTAGATTTTGGAGTCAGCAGACATAGGTCAGTACTGCCTGGTAAGCTATACTCTCAGCCTATAATGTAAATTAAATATCATTACCACGCAGGGACGGTTAGTATGATGAAAGGGTATAAATTCTTAGGTGAGCTGGCTTATCACAGGTCCTCCATAAATGGTAGCTAATGCAATTTTATTAATACTAATCACAAATGAACACCACACCTTCAATAATATTTCTGCATGGACAGTACAGTACAGAGGTATAAAGGAAAACTTTAGAGGAAATGACATGGAAATTGCTTCACAAATAAAGAATATGAGCCACCTAGGCCCTGTGACATGCATGTGTAATTCCAGCAACTCAGGAAGCCAAGGCACGAGGATTGAAGTTCAAGGCCAGAGGCAGCCTGCACAACTTTGAGAGATCTTGACTCAAAAATAAAAAATATAATAAGGGGCTGACGGTCTAGCTCAGTGGTAGAGCACTTACCTAGCATGTTCAAGGCCTGGGTTCAACTTTCAGTCCTGGGAGAGGGGTGGGAAGCCAAGAATATGAAGATAAAGTATAAAATAAATCCAGATGACCATGAGAGAAGTAAGTCAGGTGCAGGTCACAGCATGAGTTAATGCAAGGCCAGGTGGTAAAACCACCTGTGTTGCAAGAATAAGAGTGGACCTAGGCTGATGCATGCATGGGCAGTTCACTAATGGTTTTCAAAGACTGGCAAAATTCACTTGTTCAAAGATTCATTAGCACCACCCTATCCTGCTTAAGCCCAGCTTGCTCAAGCCTCAAGTGGCAATAGTGAAAAATTCTACAGGGAAAATATTAAATGATGCAGGAAACATCAAAAGAAGATAGCAGGAATACACTGAGTCATTATACAAAAAAGAATTGGTAGATGACCAACTATTTCAAGAGGTTGCATATGAAGAGGAGCCAATGGTATTGAAGGATGAAGTAGACGCTGCCTTGAAAGAATTGGCAAAACACAAGGCTCCAGAAATGGGTGGAATACCAATAGAGATGTTTCAACAAACAGATGCAGCACTGGAGGTGCTAACGTGTTTATGCCAACAAATTTGGAAAACAGTTACCTAGCCAACTGAAAAAATAATCCAAGAAGCTGGATGTTAGAAAAAAGAACACGCATCAGGTTTGGAGGAAGACTCATTAACAGCCTGAATTATGAAAATGACACTACTCTGCTGCTGAAAGTGAAGAGGATTTGAAACGTTTACTAATGAAGATCAAAGAACATAGCCTTCAGTATGGATTGCGTCTAAACATCAACAATACAAAAATCCTTACAATTGGTTCAGCATTCAACTTTACAATACTGGGAGAAAAGGTTGAGGTTGTCCATGATTTTGCTTTACTTGGCTCTCCAGTCAGCACTCATGGAAGCAGCAGTCAAGAAATCAAAAGAGGCATTGCTTTGGGAAAAGCTGTGGCAAAAGATTTTTTTAGGGTATTGAAAAGTAAAGATGTCACAACGAAGACAAATGTGCACCTGACTCATGTCATGGTATTTTCAGTCACATCATATGCTTGTGAAACCTGGACATTGAACAAGGCAGACAGGAGAGAATTGATGCTTTTGAATTACAATGCTGGATATGGTTATTGAATATACCGTGTACTACCAAAAGAACCAACAGATCTGTCCTAGAAGAAGTGCAACCAGAGTGCTCCTTAGAAGTAAGGATGGCTAGACTGTGTCTCATGTATTTTGGACATGTAGTCAGGAAGGACCAATCCCTGGAGAAGGACATCATGTTTGGGACAGTGGCAGGTCAACGAAAAAAAGGAAAACCCTCCACTAGATGGATTGACACAGTGTCTGCAACAGTGGGCCTAACAGTGTTTCAATCTGCTGTACATAAGGTCGCTATGAGTCAGACTCAACTCAACAGCACCTAACAACAACAACCACAGCAACAACAATCTTGCTGTGTGATGGATTGTATGTGCTTCGTGTCCTTTGAGCACCAGAAGTCTATGGCATCTGCCGCCCCGAGTGGTGCTTGCTGAGATTTTAAGTGTAATAACAGCCAACATTTGGTGGAGTGGCCCACCCCAGGGGCCACCTCATATGTTAGGATATACATTTATGCATTTTCATCTGGTATTGTCCAGAATTTTAAGGTTCAATGGAGAGCACTAACTCAAGTGTTCCACAGTAATTTGATTCTCATTTCCTATAATTTTTAAATACTTTCTTCTGTTTTAACCTGTAGTGAATATACTCATGCACATGCACACACACAAAGAAACTATTCAAATGTTTTGTGTGCCACATAATAATAGACATGATCCCAACAATGGGTAAAGTGGTGCTGCTAGACCAACATGTTTTTGTACAGTTTCAGAATAGAGCTTCTCACATTGTCTTCAGCAAAGTATTTGAAATTCTTTTAGTTAAATCAGTAGTTAATATAATTGCAACTCTATACCATTTTTTGCTTTTTTTATTTTACCTTATTTCATTTTAATTCAGACCCATGTGTACCTTACTTCTTATCCCCTGGGATTAAGGTTTTCCTTCTTTTTTTTTTTCTTTTTCTTTCTTTCCATTTTTTTTTCTATACTTGGACTTGAACCCAGGACCTCATATATACTTTGTGATTGCTCTACCACTGGGCTGCACCTATAGCCCATTTTTAATTTTTTATTATGAGATAGGGTCTTGCTAAATTATACAGGCTACCTCTAGCCTCGAACCCACTATCCTCTTGCCTCAATCTCCTGAGTCATGGGGTTTGGAGACATGCACCAACCTACTCAGCTTGGGTTAGAATTTTCTAGAATATCATAGAATTTTCTAGAAATTAGAATTTCTAGGATTAGAATATCATGTGCCAGCCCAAAGAAAGAACAGAGCTTGAATAATCTTAAAATTCATATTACTACACTGGTTATCCACAACCCTGATTTCCACATTTGTGTTCATCAAAACTCTCTCGTTGGGTTGAATTTATGTTAAGCGAATGACAAAAATTTAAACTCATAAATAAATACCTATAACAAAATATCATTTTTAAAAATTTTACATGGTAAGATTTCACATTTGATTTTATATAGGAGGAAAGGATATTTGTTGCTGAATAAGAAGTTAAAAAAATCATTGCCATAGATCACATTTCTTTTCCAGTGTTTGTGACTGGATCTTCCTGAGGAAAGGCAGGAAGAAAAAGATGATAACGGTGAGGCATGTGCACAGCATCATAGGCCCCACAGATGGGGTGAGGAGAAGGCAAGAAGGCAGACCATTCCCCGTAGAGCCCTTCCACATTCTCATCATGGTTTGCTTTCTGTGTTTGAATAGGCAGAATTGTGTTGCTCCTGTTGTGTTGCACAGTCTTATGACTTCATATTTACCAGTGAATCTAATAAGAAAAGAGGAAACTGTGTTTAGTTTCTTATCTAATACACATGCACACATGCAAGTGTACATCAAATGCATCCCAAATATGCTTTGATGTGATAATCCTCCAAGGTACATTGAAAGTACTACACACTGGCAGACATAGTTGTCTTAGTTCTTGCACCCTTGTGTCAGAAGTAAACACTATTGCATCAAGCTGTTACTCTTGGGAAGTGATATGTACAGTCTCAATAGCTGAGGCTTGCTTTCTGGCTTTGTGGTGCTTTGCACAGCTTGAATGAATGGAGGCTGGACTTCCAGGCCTCAGCTAAATGGTATTTATAACACAGATAATATCCAATGTTTGAGAGATTTTTCAATAACAAATGTCCATTTTAGAGCAGCAGTTAGACAGCACCAAGTGATTCATCCCATTCTGCAGATGAAAAGGAATTTATCGCAAACAGCAGTGATGGCTGTGGGCCTGCAGGGACAGAGCCCTGGAAGAGCAACTTGGAAGTCAGAGAGATGTGAATTTGATTTTCAGCTCTGCACTTTCTAACCATTGCATTGAGCAAGTTGTAAACTCCACTGAGCCCTACTTTCTTTATCTGCAAAACAGGATTAAAATGCATGGTTATCAGGGATAGCATAGAAAGAGATCAAATAGATAAAAGCCATTAAGCTGTCTAGTCTATGTAGAGTTTGGGACAGAGGTGGAATTAGATAAATCTCGGTATGCTTCCTCCCCATTATGCTCATCTTTCCCATCTTTCCAGATTAAATGTCATTACAATGAGGGGCTACTTAGGAGGATTAAAGGATATAAATTCATATGTAAGCTGACCTATAGTAAGGATGTAAAAAATTGCAGCTAATGCAATAGTACTAGTGGCACAATAATGAATGAACAAAGCACTCACAACAGTGTTTCTTGACGTTTTGTGCAGAACTATGAGGAACACAACAGTCATATGTAGTTTGTTGTTGTTGTTGTTAGGTGCCATCGAGTAGGTATCCGACTCTTAGCAACCCTCATAGGGTTTTCAATGGCTGACTGTTTCGGGATTGCCTTGGGAGTGGATTTCCAGTTCCTTCTCCTACATATGTAGTTTAGCTGGTAATTATTACCATCTTGAACACCTGGGATGAAAGAGAGACCTTGGCACACAGTCATGGCAATGAAATAACCAAACCTATACAACAGATAGCTACATCTATGATAATGTTAATAGGGCTACTGACATTCCTTCCTGGAAGGAGAAGGGAGGAGGGTCACAAGACCCTCTCAAGGCCCCCACAAAGCTCCCACAAGACCTTGCTCTGAGGTGCCAATCACCACCCCTACTTCCCCAGATGCATGTGATGCTAAATTATATAAGAGGTAAATGACTATGTTGGGGATCTGTCAGTCTCTTTAGTGGTGCAACTTTCTGTAGGACTCCTTGGTAGGAACTCCTTCCAGGGATTTTCCCCAATAATGTAGCTGTCTATAAATGTTGTCCTCGAGTCACCCACACTCCTATAAACATCCCTGACCAACCCATGGTTCACCCAGATTAACTCTATGTGATCCTTCTTTTGACCTGCCTGTGCCTTCTCTTTTCTAGGGGAAGGTGAACGGTTGTTCTCTTTATGCCTCCCCTGGGAAAGTAGTTCATACAACACTTGTAAAACCATCCTGTTTCCTCACCAGTTAAGAAGCTGTTTGCTAAGTGCTATGTGTGAAGTACGTGGGGTGGGCTGGAGAGTTTGTGATGATAGGATATGAGTGGGCCCTGGGAGGAGAGGAAAGAGTGGGATAAATGGAAAGAAAGGAGAAGGAATTTCCAAGAGAGGACCCAGCAGGAAAACAGCCATAGAGATAAGAATGAGAGCAATAACTAAGGAGAGGTGGGGAGGATCCTGGCTTGGCTAGAAAATAAGAAAATCAAGGAGCGGAGAACATGGGGCATGCCTCCAGTAAATGTGCCAACCCTGAGAGCCCCACCGAGGACTTGGAGTTTTATTTGACAGGCAGGAGGGAACCATTGAAGATTCCTGAGCAGAGAAGTATTGATGAAAAAAGATAGTTTGTAAACAAGCAGAGGGAAAGAATTCCAGATAAAGAAATGGAAGATAAAGAGGCAGAAACCAAAGAGGCAAGTTAGTGAGGAGTGGCATTTCATAAAAATTGCGATGGGAACATGGGCCAGAGTGGTCACAGCTATCTGTAAGAAGGAACTCAAGAAATTGATGTCGAGCACAGGGCTTTGAGAGCCTCAGACCTGCACAGTGCAGTGGGGAGGGTCCAGTATAATGAGCCCATGTCTTTTATTTGATCAGGAGAGCCAGTGTGGAGGAGAGAGGACTTGAGAAGGTGTGTGTTGGGAATTTTAATCAGTTAGTTTATGCAAATGTTTGATTTCCCCATCTCTTAAAAAGAAAAGACTTATAATTTTGCACAATAGTCTTATTAATATCTAGGGCCTAGGAAAACAAAAACGATGTTTAAACTTCAGGCTTTTAAATCTTCCAATTTGTACTGCTCTCTGCCTTGCTAAATTCACCACACTGGGGCCCGTTTGATGTTCAGCAAGCTCTCACCACACTCCCTTCCTCTTGATAAAACATTAAACCAATGGATTTCCCACCCCCATCCCTCCCTTTTCCTCTCTAAAGATGAGTTTTTCTGGTAACTGAAATTCTGTTTAAATATGTAGAGTTCTGAAGGGAGCGATGGCTGCGGTAGTGATATTTCAAATCGTTAGGCATTGTGACTTTAGGCTGTAAAATAGACGCCTATTAAAGTCCATAATTCAAAACACTTCCTTCATGCGGGTGAGGGGCAGAGATAGACAGAGGCAGAATAACTGGAGGCTGAGACCAGGTTTACACTTGGCTGTACCCTGTGACCGTGCTGGCCACTCAGGTCTCCTTTAACTGAAACATTTAAAGGTACAAGAAGGCAAATATACATGCCATTCATTCTTCCAGAGCATCTGTACTGTGTTCAGTCCAATGTTGGTACCCTTGGTGTGATGTGAGTCCATGTGCACGTGTGTGTGTCGTGGATGGAGGTACATACATGACATGTTGTTGTTGTTGTTAGGTGCCACTGAGTCGAGTCCAAATCATAGTGACCCTGATAGGGTTGTCAATGGCAGATTGTTTCCGGGATTGCCTTGGGAGTGGGTTGCCACATCCTTCTCCCATTTTTTGTGGTGCTGGGAATCGAACTCAGGACCTCAGAAACTGCAGAGTGGCGCTCTACAAACTGAGCTAAATCCCAGCCCCATACATGACATATACAGGGATAAACCTGACATGGTACCTACCTTTGAGGGTCAATTTTCCAGTTCATTGTCTCTCTAAAACAACTTTTTTTCTTTTCTGCAATATCTACTTCAGAGACTTCTCCAACTAATATCCTCCCCCTATGGGAAATATTATCCCTGTTGAGAATGCACAGTCCAGTTAGAACAGAAGGAATTATGTATGTACATTATTTGTTGCATTGGAGGTAACTATGAAGAGATGAATAAGCTCAGAAGATGGGTAGTTGTTTTGAATGGGGCCCCAAATGATATGTCCCCATCTTTTCCTCAGAGCCTATGATTATTACCTATTTAATATCTGTACCAAATACCAAGTTTTTACTCAATTGCATTTATGTTGTTGTTGTTAGGTGCCGTTGAGTCAGTATCCAACTTATAGCAACCCTATGTACAACAGACAAAGCACTATCTTCAGTGCTTCTCTGCTATTCATAGGGTTTTCAATGGCTAATTGTTTTTTGGGAGTGGGTTGCCGGGTCCTTCTCCCAAGCCTACAGCACCTGGTATTCCCAGGTGGTCTCCCATTCAAGTACTAACCATATCTGATGCTGCTTAGCTTCCGAGATCTAATGGGATAGGATACCATAGTGATAGGACTGCATGCAATTGCATCTATGTTGTTGTTGTTGTTGTTGTTGTTGTTAGAAGCCATTGAGTTGGTATCTGACTCATAGAGACCCTACATACAACAGGGGAAGGACTATTGTCAGTGCTTCTCTGCTGTTCATAGGGTTTTCAATGGCGGATTGATTTTTGGGAGTGGGTTGCCAGGTCCTTCTCCCAATTGCATCTATAGATCTCCCAAAATTAAGGAGATGAGATCATCTTGAATTATCTTTGTGGCAATGCCAATGGCAAGTGTCCTTATACAAGATGCACAAAGACACAGGGAAGAGGGCCACATGAGGATGGAGCCAGACGTTGGGGCAATGCAGTCATGGGTCAAGGGTTTCCAGGAGTCAGCAGGAGTCGGAAGAGGAAGGAAGAGTTCCCCTCTGGAGCACTGGGAGGAAGCCTGGCTCTGCTGACATCTTGATTTCAGACTTCTGGCCTGTAGAACTGTAAGAGAATAAATTTCTGTCATCTAAGCCACCGAGTTTGTGGTAATTTAGTACAGCAGCCCGAGGAAACTATTATGGGATAGAATAGGCAACTCAGCATCACAGAGTATGAGGAAACCTCTTCAGGAGATGACTTTGGGCTGGATGTAAACAGGCAGGAGGTCAACGGGCAGAGATAAAGAAGAAAAAGAACAGCTCAGGGTACAGATAGGGAGCAATGACAGAAGTGGCCTGCGTCTCAGCTGCCATATTGCTTGAGCTCAGTTCCCTGGTCTCTACATTTGAAAGACCTTCAGAATATAATACTGAGCCCTCCTTTGTTACCTGTTTACTTCCTAACCTCAAGTTGGTTCATCCTTTCCCCAAATGCCATCAACACACTGATACTTCCCAAGTGTGTAACTTCACACCAGCCCCCTCCCCAACAAAGCAGACTCTCTTCCAACTGCCATTTGGAGTTCCCAGCTGCCTGATTCCTAGACATCTTCACGGTCTTGGATAATGTCAGCTCTTTATTCCCACCTCTCACACTGTACCTTCCCAAGTTTCTTCCTTCCCTTATTACCAAAAACAAGTACCTCTATCTACTGCACTGCTGGTGCAGGACACTTTGAAGTTCCCCTTGACCTCTCCCATTTCCTCAGTCTCCACCGCCAATCCATCAGCAGTTTCTACCAGCTCTTCTTCCAATTGTTGTTGCTGTTAGGTGCCATTGAGTCAAATCCGATGCATAGCAACCCTATGTACAGCAGATTGAAACACTTCTCGATTCTGTGCTAGGCACACAATCTTATTTATACTTAAGCCCATTGTTGCAGACACTGTGTCAATCCATCTGGTGGAGGGTTTTCCTTTTTTTTTGTCTGCTGACCTGCCACTCTCCCAAACATGATGTCTTTCTGCAGGGATTGATCTCTTCTGACTACATGTCTGAAATATGTAAGATGCAGTCTGGCCATTCTTGCTTCCAAGAAGCACTCTGGTTGCACTTCTTCTAGGACAGATCTGTTGGTTCTTTTGGCAGTCTATGGTATGTACAATAGACATCTCCAGCACCATAATTCAAAAGCATCAATTCTTTTCTTGTCTCCCTTGTTCAATGTCCAGCTTTCATAACCATATGATGTGACTGAAAATACCATGGCCTGAGTCAGATGCACCCTTCTTCCAATGTTGTTGTTGTTGTTAGGTGCCATTGAGTCGGTATCCGACTCATAGCGACCCTCTGTACAACAGGTGAAACACTATTGTCAGTGCTTCTATGCTGCTCATAGGGTTTTCAATGGCAGATTGATTTTTGGAAGGGGGTTGCCAGGTCCTTCTCCCAAGCCTACAGCTTCTGGTGTTCCCAGGCGATCTCCCATTCAGGTACTAACCAGGCCCGACCCTGCTTAGCTTCCAAGATCTGACGGGATCGGATGCCTCAGGGCTATAGCTGCAGGCCCTTCTTCCAATAGGCATAACTAATTGGTCTTCCTACCTTTGTCTGAAGATAGTACAGAACCATGACCATGAGCAGAGCCTGGGGTTGCCTTAGTTCAAATTCCTGCTCTGCCCCTCTCTTTGCTTCAGTTTCTCCTCTGGAAAATGGGATAAAATAATACCATTTTCACAGTGTCATTGTAAATAATACCATAGTGTCATTGTAAAGACTAAATACATTAATCCATCTGAAAGGTTAGGACGCCATAGCCAGTGTTAGCTACTACAGTCACCACTGATATTTTTTGTTTAACGCCCCACCATGTTAGCATCTCTCACTTAAGCTGTTGCAATAGCATCCTACCTAGACACCCTGATTCCCTTCTTGTCCCTTTACAAACATTTCTCCACATAGAAGCATCAGTGGTTCCCATTACAACTAGAATGACATTCAGCCTCCTTGCCACACTGCACCAGGCTTTGCGAGTCTATCCTATTTGTCCCTTCAGTCTCATCTCATTAATGTCCCTTTGCTTACTCTAGGGCAGAGCTGCCCTGCATGGTAGCCACCACTGAGCCCTTGACATTGGGTCACTTTCAAGCAAGATTTGCACTAAGTGTAAAATATACACTGGAATTCAAAGATGTAGCATGAATAAAAGTATATGAAATATGTTACCAATTTCAAAACAATTTACAATGATAATGTTTTGGATATGTCTAGTTTAAATGGGCTGCACCCTCAGCCCATTTTATTTATTTTTCTTCTTTTACTTTTTGAGATAGGGTCTCGGTCTCTCTAAGTTATGCAGACTGCCTCTCGTGTTGAACTTGCAATCCTCCTGCCTTCGCCTCCCAAGCAGCTGGGATTATAGGCATGGACCAACTTGCCGGGATGTGATTTAGCTCAGTTGGTAGAGCACCACTCTGCAGTCTCTGAGGTCCTGAGTTTGATTCCCAGCACTGCAAAAATGAGAGAAGTGTGGGGCAATCCACTCCCAAGGCAATCCCGAAACAATCAGCCATTGAAAACCCTATAAAGATCCCTATGAGTAGGATATGACTCGATGGCACCAAACAACAACAAGAACAACAATAAGTTTAATATGACATTAATTTTGTCTTTTTGTTTAATTAATTAATTACTTAATTAATTAATGGTACTGGGGAGTTGAAGCCAGGGCCTTATACATGCATTTTTTGCAAATGCTCAACCACTGAACCATACCCACAGCTCACTTTTTACTTCATATTTTGAGATAGGGTCTCACTAAGTTATGCCAGCTGCCTCTGGCCTGAAACCTGCGATCCTCCTGCCTCTGCCTCCTGAGTTACTGGTATTAAAGGTGTATGTCATCATGCCCTGCTTTTGTTTATTTTTTAGTATCGCTATAGGAAACTTTGGAATTATATCGGTGGCGCCTGGTGTTTCCACTGAACAGGGCTGTTTTATAGACTTCCATCAACTCCAAGAACTCACTCACCAAGTATTTCTCATGTCTCTCTTTTCACTTAGGGTTCCCTGTGGCTGGAAGGACCTTGCCCTTCTCTTTAGGTGGCCAGATTTTCTCACCCTTCAGTTTCCACATCACTTCATCAGAGAGACCTCTTCTGACCATCCATAGCTATTCTGTATCCCAGCCCACTATTTATTTCCTTCTTAGCACTAACTGTCTGTTTGCTTCTGACTCAATTCTCCCACTAGAAAGTCCATTTCATGATTTGGGAGCCATCTTCCTGTTCACTCCTCCATTCTAGTGCCAGGAAAGGTGCCCTATGCATGCAGTCCATCTTCAGTACACACATTGAATACATGAAGCAACAAGGACATTGTCCTTTAAAGAAAGCACTTGTAAGATTCTCTGAGCTCTGTGAGGGTAAAGAAGAGGTGAAAGAACATTTGGAAATTCTGCCCCACTGAAGATAGGGGTAGAAGGAAGGATATCCCAGACATCAACTCTAAAGCAGCAAACAATACTGAAATAAAATATAATGTACACAAGGATCTATCATAAGCTGACTGCTTTATGTAACAGCTATCCAAGAAGGCCAGGGCTTAGAGGTTACCTTCCCTGTAGTTAAAGTTTCCAGCTCACGTATAGGCATATGGCAAGAGTTGAAGGGGATTACAAATAAGCCCAGGCACAGCCAGATACCCACACCATGTACAGGGCTGGAAAATATCCATACAAGTCAAAGCTATCAGGTCTCAGATAATGTGTTAAGTATATTGTATATGCTGACTTGTTTAATCCTCACAATAAATTTGTAAGGTAAACTCCAGCACAATTTTCATTTTATACTGAAGAAACTTAGATAAGACAATAATTTACCCCAGCTCACATTATTCCTGAGTGAGAGAACCAGGCTTGTCTGTGTACAGTGTCCAAGCCCTTTAACATCTCAGTGTTGTTGTTGTTAGATGCCAAGGCATTGGATCTGACTCATAATGACCCTATATACAACAGAACAAAACCCTGACACTGTGCCATGCACATGATCTTTTTATGTTTAAGCCCATTGTTTCAGTCATTGTGTTTCTCCTTATTTTGAATTGTGCCATTTCAGCCAAAGGAGGTCCCAGGGGCTTTACTGTATTCTTGTCATTAAGGTCAACTCTACTTTGAAGAGGCAACTCTTTCCTAGTTGTTTCTTCCAACCTGGGGTGCTCATTTTCTAGCACCAAATTTGACAGTGCTTCTCTGCTATTCATAGGGTTTTCAATGGTTGTTTTGGGAGTGGGCTGCCAGGTCATTCTCCCAATAAGAGGCTGCAAAGAAGGTAACAGCACCCTGGCCTAAGTTCTACATCCTGCTTGGCTATTATTTGGGAAAGTTCAGATTACCTTAGAGCCCGATAGTTCTTGCTCAACTCTTCCTGAGCACTACTTCTCCTTCAGTGCTTCCTGGTCATTTTCTCCTTGGACCTGGGTCAGTACCCAGTTAATCCACCCTGGAGTTATATTGACTTGTTCCCCTTCTTAGCTTTACAAGTAGTCACCAAGTCATATTTATTTGTTTGTTTGTTTCTATTTACAAAATGCTTTATAACCAGAACTCTACTCTCCACTTCTCTCATGGCCTTGGATATAGGCCTCTTCATCTGCTGTCTAAATAGCTCCATTGACTCCCAATTGGCTTCATCACTCCAATCCCCCTGCTGGATCCTTCCTCCAGTTTCTTTCAGGGTGGGTCAATCTAAAATGCAAATCTAATTCCATCAACCTCAGTCTTCACTCCTTAAACAGTTTTAGTAATTTCCTACTGCTCATAAAATAAAGTACAAGTTCCTTAGTTCTCATAGCTTTTGTCCAGCCTACATGCAGCAATTCTGAAACAATCAGCCATTGAAAACGGTATGAGGGTTGCTATGAAGTTAGATTCTCCTTGACAGCACCTAACTACAACAGCAACAACATAGCATAGGTCTACAGCCATACCACCGTGGTGTCTGATCTCGGAAGCTAACCAGGGCCAGGCCTGGTTAGTCCTTGGATGGAATACTGGGAGCTATAGGCTTGGGAGAAGGACCTGGCAACCTACTTTGGAAACAATCTGCCACTGAAAGCCCAATGAATAACAAAGAAGAACTGGAAGTAGTGCTGAGCATGGCACAGCATTGGGTAGTGTTTCCTCTGTTGTACATAGGGTCACTATGAGTCAGGCCCGACTTGACAGCACTTTACAATAACATGTGGCAGGCAGATCTCTAAGGTGGCCCTGGTGGTCCTTTAGAATGCCTCCTGGTATTCAGTGTCCATGGAATCCTGTCCTCTGAAGTGTGAGTTGGATCCAGTAACACTCTTCTAGCAGATAGGACATGGCAAAAATAAGTGGTTACTTCTGAGACTGGAAAAGGACTTTGCCTGCCATCTTGCTGGCATGCCATTGCTCTCTTGCCCTCTTGCTTGCTCACTCAGAAGCCCTGGCTGACACCTTCACTGCAGCCTAGTATGACACAACAGCAGGAATCAGAAGCACTGGCCACAGTGGGTCAAGACTACAGAACTGCTGGGCATAATGACTCCCGCCTCTAATCCCAGCAACTCAGGAGATGAGGCAAGAGGATCGTGAGTTCCAGACCAAAGGCAGCCTGCATGATTTAGGGAGATGCTGTCTCAAGATTAAAAAAAAAAAAATACTGGAGGTTCATCTCAGTGGTAGAGCACTTGCAAAATATGTACAAATCCCTGGGTTCAGCCCCCTAGTACCAAAAAAAAACAAAAAACAAAAAAACCTACAGAATCTGTGAGATGATAAAATCTTGCTGTTATAAGCTAAGTTTTAGGTAACTTATTACAGAGGATTAGACAATGAATACTCTAGGTTTTCAACCTGACCTTTTAGCCACTTGGTCCTACACACCCAATGCTCCTACCACCCTGAACTTTTAACTGGTCCCTAACACATCCTTCATGCCTAGACATTTGTAGAGATCATTTTTTCTGCTCTGACTGCCAGTTCTTTCGTTCCTACCTGGCACCCCCACCTCCTTTGTGGGAACTCTTCTGTAATAGCACCGCTGTTCACACCCTGCCCCCATTTGGCCAGGCAGCGGCTCCTCTTCATGCTCCCCACAGTCTGTGTGCACTTGGCTTAGGGCACTTGACTGTGTGTAGTTATTTACAGAGAAGGTACTCCTTGGTACCCTTTCCCTGCCCTCTATTTCCTCCCCAACACTACTCTGCTCCCCACCAGGCCCAGAATTCCTGAGTGGATGGGACACCATTTTAATCTCTTGCCTCTATCACTTTGCTCAGGGAGTTGAGCCCACCCACAATTTATGTTTTTCATTAAACAAAAATTTTAAAATTGTCATTGGGTGAATGAACCCTTTAAATCAGTTTCTTCATGTGTAAGGTAATAATAATGATGATGATAGTAAAAGAATGATATACCATAATAATTGGGAGAAGGGCCTGGCAATCCACTCCCAAGGCAATCCCGAAACAGTCAGCCATTGAAAACCCTCTGAGGGTCGCTATGAGTCGGATACCGACTCGACGGCACCTAACAACAACAATACCATAATAATAGCAAAATAAAATGATAATAATAATAATGTTGTAATGATACCATTAATAATAAAATATTATTGTTATGAATGCATCCATGATCCAGGCTCTGAACTAAATGTCTATATATATACTATCTCTAAATCTCAAGCTGTCCCATGGTATAAGGAAGTTATAACCATTTCACACAGATTGTGGGAGGTCAAATAAGTTGTCTAAAGCTTCAGACTAATGGTAGAGCTAGAAGTCAATCCCAGATCTGCCTGATTATGCAGTCAGTTCTCTTTCCACTACAAACTTAAAACAAAGCTCTCCAAGAATGAGTTATTGAGGATGATAAGAGTGGAGAGCCCTTTGAACGGGAAGGTAAATCCTATCAAGTGTTGGGGGCAAATAGGGATGGGACAGTGGCAAAGGTGCTCCTTCCCCCTAGTAAGAGAGGGAAGAAGCATTCTGGAAAAGGAGATCAATAACCATGGGATAGGGCAAGGCATAGAATGACCCCATCTTCTATTAGGAAAATATTTTCCCAAGGGCTCAAGTTGAACAGTGGATCCAATTAGCTGGCTGATATATGGATATATGCAGGTTGGAGTGCTGCTAGAAAGGATTGTGCATAGCTTTGGGAACTTGGGTGAGCTTTTAAAATTCAGTGGGCACCAAGCCAGAATTAATCCAAATTTTGCTGCATATTCTTAAAAGGATAACGCTCTCCTCATGGATCCAGTAGGCCTAACTGTGGCCATTTGGCTCACTCTCCAATAGTCAGTGGTTTCCCAGAATTCTTTTTGGGAAAACCTCCTCCCACGACCCACATCACTTGGTTTCATACAGTGTCAACCCAGGGACAGAACAACTTTCAAGGGAGGGAACTTTTGTCCCAGCAGATTGGAATAATTGTGACATTAGTCTCAGGTAAACCAATCAAGCCCCCACCCAGACCATCAAATGCAGAAGCTAGGCCCAGAGGGAAGAAGGATGTTTTCTCTCCAGGTGGCATGGTACTGTTGCATATATTTTAAAATGATATTTCAGATTATTAAACAGGATTGAGGAAACAGTTTTGTCATTGCACTTGAAGTCTGTGTTCTTTATCAAAACTATCCTGCTTCCCTTATCTCTCCCCCCTCCCTCCTGGAGCTGTGCTATTGAAAAGCAGATTTCCTGGAGGGGTTGGGGAAGCTAGTGTTGAGAATTAGCATATCAAACACACCCAATAAGCAGAATGGAAATTAGCAGAATCCCCACTTTGACATCTATTCGCTACACTAAATTGAGGTTAATGTGACCCTGTCCTTTCTGGTTTAAACAAAGATAGGGAAATGAGTGTCTTCTATTCTATCTCCCTCTAGGCCCATAGATATTCCTCCCCAGTGGTGAAAATAAAAACAACATAAAGAAAATAAAGGGGAGAAAAAAAAGAAAGAAAGGAAAAGGAGAAAAAGGATCCCAAACATGTTAGTGGAATATATATGTATATTTGCTGATATATAACTTAATAAAAGTTTATGGACCCAGGATAAGGAAGCCACACTGAACAGATGCACTGGGACTGAAATATGGTCCAATTAAGTCTGTAACAGGGTGAGCTTTACTTTGAACATTCTCCAAGTTGAAATGAAAGCTTCGCAGAACAGATAAATCAGGCAACATAAAATAAAAACGCTGATCCGGCATGGCTCCAGGAGGGGAGAGGGAGGAGGTAGGCAGAATGGAGGGTTTTGTAGGACTGGATGGGGAAGTGAGGAAAAAGGGGTGGGAGTAAAGATTCAGCCAGGCTTATTCTATTGGATGCTCAAGCAGTTGCCTGTCTTGTAACAGTAAATAAACAGCAGTTATTTAAGCCATTCCAATTAATGCCTTCTGTGACACCTATTTATCTATTGAAAGGATGGCACGGATTGCCTGGTGCAATTAAGCTGTTTGCTAGTAGTGCCTTCAAACATGCTTTACCTTTAGCCAAACAGTCATTTGGTTTATGACCGACCTTCTTGCTGAGGGAGGGATTTGGTTGGGGCAAGCAATGTGCCTCCCTTTCCACGCTGTCTACTCCAGTGCTGGCCAAGCATCAAGGCTCAGCTCAGCTTCACTTTGAGCTTCACCTCCTCCATGAAGCCTTCTCTACCGGTCTGGCTCTTAGGACAATGTGGAATAGTCCTCTGGCTTCTGTACAGAAGATGACCAATGCAGAATACAAATCTTGATTAGGTACCACCAGATTCAGGTTTGCATCTACGCATTTTCTCTATCTGTGGGGTCAGAAGAAAATTCTTCATTCAGACTCTGATTCCTGGCTATAAAACTAAATGACTGCTGCACACTATGGCTGGGACAATCATGGTTCAATGGCAAAACACATAGAAGTGGCATTGTGTAGTGCCAGGGACATAGTAGGAGGTGGAGCTGTTTTGATTTTTTATCTCTTTCCCTTGTTGGAAGGTAATCACATCCACTGTATTTATGGCTGGTTTTCAGTAAAGTTGTCTTGATTTTTTGTATCTTTCAGAATGTACAGTGGTTTGCTCATTGAACATATTTTCAAGTCTCTGTGAGACAAAGTGTTTGGGTGTGATGTTTTTTGTTTACCCATGAGAGGCAAACCAGGGCTACTATTTAATCCCTTGAAGATTCATTTTGTTCTTCTTTTAAAAAGCAGTTATAGTAAGTGATATCAGCATCTACCATATAAGATTTTTGTGACCATACAGCATGATCATCCATGATAAGAATTAGTCATATAGGTGCTCAGTTATGGTCAGTTCTGGTTATTTTCCCTTTGAAAAGTGAATTAGTCAGCTGGCTTCACTGTAGCAGAAAAACCAACCCAAACAAACTTATAGAGGAAGAGATTTATTAGGAGCTCACAGAGAATCAGTCTGTAATGGTATCAGGGCAGATATGGTAGCAGTGGCAGCAGGGCCCCCAAAGTGCTAGATGTGTTAGATGGCTTCATGGCATGGTGGACAGGGAACAGAGAGAAACCAGGGCTTCAGGTCTGGAGTAAAAACTTCTGAAGTTCCCCCCTCAGGGAGCTACTTCTATCAAAGAACCACTCCCAGGGAGCTACTTCCCCAAGCAAGAATAGCATCTCCAAAAGTTTCCCCTGGGGTACGTTTTATATTCAAATCATGACCCAAGGACTGTCTCTAAGCCTCCCAGAAGTTGAGTCACTTTCTCTAAGTGCCAGAGAGCGTGTCTAAGAGCAAGGGCTCCCCCTTGATCTCTAGCTGTTCCTCCAAATTCCTGTTGGCTCTCTGATAGCAAGCTGTGCTCTTCAAGAAAGAGGTCTGTCTGCTGCAGTTTTGCACTGTCTAGAGTCTTCTGAGCCATCTGGAGACTAAATTAAAATATGAATTAAAATATGCCATGTGGGGCAAATTTGAGGAGGTCATTGTCCTTTGTAAATAAAAGGGGAAGCCTTTGTCACGATCCAGGTGCTAAGCAAGTGGCTTCTGTCTTTGGGGTCCCTGATGACTTCTCCCCTTGCCTTTTTCCCTGGCATCCTTCCTCAGTCAGGTGCACAAACTTTGTCCTCCTTATTCACCCCAGGCCTCAAGGAAAAGTCAATGTCACTGGCACGTGGTACAAGATGGAAGGAATGGTTAAAATAGAAAGTTGAAAGATTCTCTAGCTTATGGCCTGTTTTACGAGTAGCTCTGTGGGTGGGACTGGTAGCACATGGAAGAAGGTTTCCTTAGCATCTACTCTTTGCCAAGTGTATCCATCAGCTGGTGCATCACTGTGGCAGAGAAACTAGCCAAAGTAAGCTTATGGGAGGAAGTATTTACTGGGGGCTCATGGTTAGAAGTTCAGTCTATCATGGTGGCAGGGTAGGCATGGCAGTGGCAAGTGGCAGGGCTTATGGTAGAGAATCTCACATCTTCATAATCAGGAAACAGAGCAGAGAGAGTGGCTAGAACTTCAGGTCTAGGTAAAAACCTCCAAAGGCCCGCCCCCAGTCACACACTTCTGCTAAGCTAGAACGCACTTCCCAAAGTTCCATAACCTTCCAGGAAAGAGCCACCAGCTAGGAACCCAGCATTCAAACCCATAACCATTGGGGGACATTTTAGATTCAAATCATGACACCAAGTCATCTGACTTAATCCTTAAAGCAACCCTGTGAGATAGATATTATGCATCTTCCTCACCAATACATTATCATTGTTGTTGTTGTTAGGTGCTGTCGAGTCATGTCCGACTCATAGCGACCCTCATAGGGTTTTCAATGGCTGATTGTTTCAGGATTGCCTTGGGAGTGGGTTGCCACGTCCTTCTCCCATTTTTGTGGTGCTGGGAATCAAACTCGGGACCTCAGAGACTGCAGAGCAGCGTTCTACCAACTGAGCTAAATCCCAGCTATACATTATCATAGAAGCTCCATAAAAGTAAAAAAGTTTAATATGCTCCAATACCCCCAGCCCCTAGAACAGTCTTTTCTCCTAAATATCTGTTGAATGAATAAGGGCTATGGTGAGTCCATTTTACCGTGAGTAACTGAGTCCCAGAAATCTTTATTGGTTGTTCCAGGTCACACAGCTGGCAAGTGATGGAGGCAGGATTCAAATTATGTCTCCCCAACACTAAAGACCATGCTATTCCATGTATATTTGTTAGTGATTCTGCCCCTGCATGTGCTCACTCTGGAGCAGGGCCTTAGGTACCATATGCCTGCCCTGCAGCTCCAAAGGGCCACAGTTGAGCTCTGGGTACCATCTTAGTGGAATGCAATGGAGCTCTGTGCTGAGACTCCAGGCTCTGTGGTGTCATCTCCTCAGGACCACCTGTGCAGCCCTGAGGTGTCCCATACATTTCTGGACCAGACTTGACTCCTCTGTCTAACAGGGGTCATGACAGCTTCCCAGCAGTCTCACAGAGAGGCTAGGAGAAGCAAATAAGACCGAGGATGGGAATGGACATTGAAAAGCCAGCAAGATATAAACACATCTGTAGGAAAATAGTTCCATATGAAAGACTGCAATTTCCCTAATGAAGAGAAATTTACAGAAAGGGAGAGAAAGGTAAATTGCTATCATCATGTTCTGACTGCCTTATCAGCCTAGTTATTTGCTTCTCCATTCTGAACCCCTTTCCTTCCCCACTTCTCCAAGAAAAGGAGATTATTTTTAATTACAGTTTTACACTGGATTAATGAGTCACCACAATAAGTTAATGAGCAGGACATGACACCAGCAGACAACACATTTGATTACTTTGGAGACTTCCTTAAGCTTCATTATATCCGGACCAACCCTGCAGTGCCCACTGGAGTCTGGGTGAGGGAGCCAGAGGTTGTCCATGATTTCTAAGAGGTGGGAAACCTGAGACACAGCCACCTAAAAAAGACTGCTGGGATAAGACTGGCCAGATGGTCCTTCAAGGGAGAATTTTCTCTAGTGTAACCTAGTGGCCCAAGGCCCCTTAATAAGCACCCTGTAAGCACTCCCAAAAATCAATCCGCCATTGAAAACCCTATGAACAGCAGAGAAGCACTGACAATAGTGTTTCACCTGTTGTACATAGGGTCAGTGTGAGTCAGACACTGACTCGATGGCACCTAACAACAACAACAACAACAATAGAAAGGAATATTCAACTTCTCTGGGTCCTCAGTTACCATCACTGTCTAGACCTTATCACCGCACACCTGGTTTTGCAATAAGCTCCTGATGGGGAGTCTGGTACAACTTTCTTAAATCTGTCAATGGCTTCCCATGGCATGAAGGATACAATCCAAACTCCTTAGGTCATTGTGATCTGGACCTTGTCTTCCTCTCCTCAGACACCATACAACATGGCTCTTTTGGACTACAGAGCACTCACACGTATTCTTTCTGATGGGAATAGCTTTCCCTTTCCATTTTCTGGATGAGCTCCTACTCTTTGGGATCCATTAGCAAGGAAGGGTCACCTGATGGTCTGAAGCAGCGCTGGGTATCTGTGATGCTGCCTAGCACCATCTGCAGAGGCCTCTACAACACTTACTTCCTTGCTGGCATTTCCTTTCCTCCATGCCTTCCTTCTCTGCCCAGCCAGACTGCAAAGTGGTGAGGGCAGGCACACAGCCTTCTGTATTTACCTGTGTACCCCTGGAACTGGTGCAGATAGCAGATTCTCAGCAAACATGGGTTTCATTGAATCAGAGAGCAAGTGAATGATTGAAGGGATGAATTAGTGAAGAACCTCTCCTGATTGAAAGTGAAAGCAATTACTTTGTTCTCGCTTCTCTCCCACCTGGCAGCTCTGGGGCTGTGTCTATTGCAAACCTGAAAACCTGTCTTCATGGCTGCCACAGCTACTCACTGTAGCTGTCAAGGTAGACTAGATTTTGCAGCAATAATGTGAATTCCCAGATTTTCAGTGGTGAACGTAAGAGAAGTGTTTTTATCACCTTGCCAGATGCCTATGGTGACTTAGCTGGGAGGGCTCAGCTCCATGCAGTGACACAGACCCAGACTGGCAGAGGATCCTCCATGTTGTAGCTGCACTATCAGGAGCCTTCTTGGTTGCCTGCCACGAGCAGAGAAATACTATAAAATCACAGAAGGGCTTGTGGTGTCCCAACCTGGAAGAGATGATCACTCATATCTCATTAGCCAGATTAAAGCAACAAATTGCTGGGGCTCCCCAATGTAGGAAAGCCAACCACACATGTCATGAGTTTTAGCATCTCTGCTACTGTCTTAGAATTTTCAGGATGCTATAACAAAATACCTGAGGCTGAGTGTCTGATAAACACCAGATATTTCTTGCTCACAGTCCTGGAGCCTGAGAAGTCCAATCTTGGTGCCAGCAGATTCTGTGTCTGGTGAGGGCTCATTTCCTGGTTCATTAGATGATGCCTTCTAGCTGTGTCCTCACCTGGCAGAAAGCGCAAATAAGTTCCCTTGAATTTTTATACGGGCATTAATAGTATTCATAAAGGCTTTACCTTCATTATCTAATCGTCCTCTATCTGTTAATATCTTTTTCTGGTATGTGTGTGGGGGGGTAGGATTTCCACATATGAATTCAGAGGGGACACAGATATTCAGACCATAGCAGCCACATTCACCTTAATCAAGTCTCTTTTAATTCTTGATTTCAAAGAACACCATGTCCAACTTTAGTCATTCTATAGATGGGGAGACTGCACCCAATCTGAAATTCATGGCTTAAACTGACTGTCCAATTGGACAAAGTATTAGTGTCTTTCTGGATATTGTGGACCTGTTCTAATGGCTTCTGAGTCCCTGAATTATCCCCTATCCCACCAATCACAGCTCATTGCACCCATAACTTCCACCTACTTAGGGTTATCTCATCCTCTGGCCCCTAAGGCTTCAGGGCAGGAGAATTCTTTATTCTTCTACATTTTCATATCATCATATTCTTTGCTTTAGAATGATATGTGACCAGCTATTTTGAAATCAGTCTTAGCATTCTTTGCTGTTTAACATATGATGGACCTTGGAGAAAATCTTATGGTGAGAGCTATCCACAAAGGGCATGTGTAGGAGTCTAGGTCACCTTGACCTATTACTTCACATCACTTGGCTTATCCCGACACTCCACGTGTATAATACATAGTGTCATAGAACATTCTCCTTTGAAATTGGCTTAGGATTTTAGAGCTCAAGTGCAGCCTTGTCCAAAGCAGGGAAAAGAGGGGGGGAGACTGTCCATCTAGTTTTGCCTACAGCAGAATAAAATGGGGCACTTCGACAGAATAAGTCACAGAAATAGCTGTAATTCTGCACCTATAGCATTCTAGTTATCCAAGCAGATGGAAGGGGCCCATGGAGGGTGCATACCATATGTGGATATCAAGGTTGGGAGGTTTATTTTTAGAATAGCTGGGTGAGTGGTTATGTCTGTTTGGCCTGTGAGAAAATCCTGGGGCTAAAATGCTATCTCAATCAACATCGAAGCTGTTTGCATCTATGAGGATTTGTTGTGAGCATAATTTATCAGCCAACACATTTTTATTGGGTTCTTAGACTGTTTTCAATATTAGAGGCCAAAGCAGGTATGACATGCTCACTGTCCTTAACCTGAAGGGGATTCACAGTCCAGGTCAAGGGGTACTGCTCGTCATCCTGCAGGAACAAGGAGTGGACACCATGGGCTGAAGGGATCAGCAAAAGCTAATGAGGTAACGGCCAAAGCAATAACAGGGAGACAAATACTGCTTGAAAGGAAAGTTTGGACAGGTGCGATAGCATAGCAAATATGTGGTGTTACACAGGCCATTGGACGGCTAGGAAATGAAATGATGGGCAACTGCTACAAAATTTGTAGAAGGGTTGAGTAAAAGACTGAGGGAGAGATTCCCAGGCAAGTTAAAAATGACATGTTCCTTTTAGGAATCTTGAAGACACCCGGATTTGATGCTTCTTACTCTGTCCTTCACTGGAGTTCTTAGCGTTTGAGGCTTATCTGTACTTGTAGAGCTGCTGGAAGACTCTGAGGACCATTCTGTTCTCCTTTCCATTTCCTCCTATTGAATCAAATATATTGCCTTCTATTTGTAAGCACAGAGTAAGCACGCATCACACTGGATGGACTTTAACTGAATTGCAGCAAGATTTTGAGAGCTGGTGGTTAACACAAATCTAAAGAGAAAAAGTGTTGGCTTATAATCATTAATCTTGGAATCTATCCTGAAAGCAACAGAGAGCCATTCACGATTGTGAGCAAGGGTGTAATGTGTGTAAAACTGCAGGCATAACAGACCGAAGTAGAGAGAGTCAGGAGATAGGATCGTCGTAGTACAGACCTCTTGCTACTGCTTGGAAGGCAGCCTGGGAACACACCATGATTAACATGTGGGAGTAGGCTTTACCTATGTAAAGAAACAGCTCTGTTTTCCTGCCAGCATGTTGTTGTTGTTAGGTGCTGTCTAGCTGGTATCCAACTCAGCAACCCTACATACAACAGGTGAAACACTATTGTTAGTACTTCTTTGCTATTCATAGGTTTTTCACTGGCTGATTGTTTTTTGGGGAGTGGGTTGCCAGATCCTTCTTCCAAGCCTATAGCACCTGGTGTTCCCCCAGGTGGTCTGCTATCTGAGAACTAACCAGGTCTGACCCTGCTTAGCTTCTCAGATCTGACAGGATTGGATGCCACAGGGTTACGGCTGCAGGCTTGCCAGCATGAGATCCTCTGAACTCATGTTTTCACTTTCTTGATTTCAATAGAGTCATGGGTACCAAGGAATATTTCTTTCCTGTAATATTTGTTTTTCTACAAGCCTCCTGAACATCACAATAAATGGCAACTGACAATCTGAAAGTCAAGGACACTATGATGAGCAATGGCCACAGTGACAGATGGGAGTTTATGTCCTAAACTAAACGAGGTGGGATTGAGGGTGAGGCCTTGCTTAGCTCCAGGCCTGGTGTTAACAAGCAGGAATAAAAGCCTAAAATAGTTTTTAAAAAGAAGTAAAAATTGAGTTCTCCATGACTTCTCTAAATTTTAATACCTTGACTCAAATGCACTGAAATACTGAGGGTGCTAAGCAAAAAATAGTGCTGATCCTTACTTTTCAGTCTCTGTGTATAAAAGGATAGATCTGGAGCCCAAAGCCCAGGATTCAAGAACCGACTCTGAAAGGTAATGAACTTGAAAAAGTTACTCAGCTTCTCTAAACCTCACACCCCTAATTCAAACAATACAGGTAAACTGGCGCCTTGGTGCATGCCTGTAATCCCAGTGATTTGGGAGTCAGAAGCAGGAGGATCACAAGTTCTAGGTAGAGGTGGCCTGCCTAATTTAGCCAGACCTTGGCTCAAAATAAAAAGTAAAAAATGGATTAAAGGTGCAACCTAGTGGTAGAGCACTTGCCAAGTATATGAGAGGTCCTGGGATTAACCCCCAAGTAATGATACTACTACTACTACTACTACTACTACTACTACTAATAATAATAGTAATAAAAAACTAATAATATTCAAGATGCAGATAACAATCCTCATCTTGCAAGGTGGTGAGGGATAAATGAGATGATAGGTGAGAAAACATTCTATAAACTCAAAATGCTATGAAAAGCTTTAGATCTTTGAAGTCTGAGCTGGAAGGACACATAGCAAAGCTGCTTGCTACAGAGTGCAGTTCCTTGGTGGGGCTGTTACAGCCAGAGATAGGCAACCTGGGGGGTGGCATATCCTTAGATTAACTCACCTTCAAAAATGTTCTTTCGTTTGTTGTTGTTGTTGTTAGGTGCCAGCGAGTCAGTATCCAACTCATAGCGACCCTACATACAATATTGTCGGTGCTTCTCTGCTATTCATAGGGTTTTCAACAGCTGATTGATTTTTGGGAGTGGGTTGCCAGGTCCTTCTCTCAAGCCTGCAGCAGCTGGTGTTCCCAGGCAGTCTCCCATCCAAGGACTAACCAGGCCCTACCCTGCTTAGCTTCCGAGATCTGATGGGATTGGATGCCACAGGGCTACGGCTACAGGCTGTTCTTTCCTTTAGCTTCAGATGAAAATTCTCTGCTGGGGAAAGCCTTGGTGAGTACAGGGATTTCTGGCAGGCCAGGAGGCCCAGAAGCATGCCAGTCCGGTCTAGTGCCATTTGCCCACCTGTTTGGGAGCCTTAGGCCACCAGAACTGCTATGTAACCATGAAGCTGCACGATGAAGGGGTCTGGGGAGAAGAGGCTGGGCAAGAGCGATTCTAGGGAAAGCCTCTGAGGGAGCTAAGTTTGCAGCCACTTCTGAAGGTGACTTTCTGGGCCCTTGTCTGCCTCTTCCTGTGCCCTCCCTGGCCAAGTGCCCTGCACAGATCATGCTTCTTGCTGCTGTCGTTCTGGAGGAACATCTGCAACGATGCAGACTTCATGCACTTGAAAATCGCCCATCAGGCATCAGTGATCAAGGGGAGTGCACCGGGCGAATACTCTTGTCATAGTCTTTGCAACACAGGTGCTACATATCCTTCAGTGCTCCAGGTCGCCATCTTTCTTTCTTGAACTATGACCTTAACTTACCACGCCTGGTAACATACATCTTAAATTGATCATGCTGGGTAATTTGTCCAACCCAAAGTGCCTTTCCCTATGTGTATGTGCTGGCTTCCCAAATAAAATTCCTAGTTTTTCTTTGTTCTGGAAAAGCACCATTTGGAGAATTCATGGACCTAGGATTTAGCTCAGTTGAGTGCTTGCTCTGTGTACTTTGAAGCTCTAGGTTTGATTCCCAGCACTGCAAATGCCAGAGAAGGACCTGGTAGCCCACTACTGAGACAATCATGAAACAATTCACTATTGAAAAATCCTATGAACAGCACAGAAGCACTGACAGCAGTACTGGGCACGGCACAGTGTCGAGGAGTGTTTCTTTCTGTTGTACATAGGGTTGCAATGAGTTGGACTCCACTCAACAGCACCTAACAACACAACCCTGTACACGCCTGCAAGTCAGCAATAACAATCTGCTCTTTTATGCCTCGTTTTGGCTTTGTTCTCACCAAGATGTGAACCCTTGGCATTCAGTTACAGTACTAGATTAGGAAAAATGATACATGGATGCAACTTAGGGTAGGTTGTAGGACAGAGCCTCTGGTGACAGTGTTCCAAGAAATTACTTGGTCACAGAAATCATCTGAAATCCGAGCATGGAAAATACACTTGGCCACGGTTATCTGAGGCACTGCCAATTGTAATCAGTGTTCTGTGTAGGGAAAGGTACCTCTCCGAGTGAAATGAGTGTGATCTTTAGATAAACATAGTCTCTCTCACATGTCTATTGAGTTCAGAGCCTTGGAAGGGAGGGGTGTTCCACGTGTCAAATTGAACCAGTAGAACAAAACAGCAGAGTCGAGAACTAAAGATGATAAAAACACAAGCCCACTTCAGGCCCCTCACTGCTGGAGAGACCTGAAGTCTGCCCTGTCTTAAAAATGCAGATTGCATTTGGTCTCAGTGTGATAAGTTCTCACTGGAAGCCCTTTTTCATGGTCACAGTGTTTGCCATGACTGGCTGGTTGAGCCACTGGAAATTATCCCACAAAAAGACAGAGTCAGGTTGAATGGCTTTGGCTGGGATGCCCTTTATAAAGTTAACCCTTTTCTAGTGTTTGCATCTGTATCAATCTGTTCTGCAGACTTTACAGAGTGGCCAATCACAGAAATAAATATTACAATTAAGGAGTAATATGGAGGTCTTTGGGGCTGGGATTTAGCTCAGTTGGTAGAGCGCTGCTCTGCAGTCTCTAAGGTCCCGAGTTCAATTCCCAGAACTGCAAAAATGGGAGAAGGACGTGGCAACTCACTCCCAAGGCAATCCCGAAAACAGTCTGCCATTGAAAACCCTATGAGGGTCGCTATGAGTTGGATTCGACTCAATGGCACCTAACAACAACAACATGGAGGTCTTTAATCCACAAGTGCATGTTTGGCAATGTGAGGTTTGCAGTGGAAGCCTTACCTATATTTGGGCTTGTCTAGTGGAGCAAACCCACCCAAAGAGTATTAAATCTAGCAGAGGGCCATCTTGTACTGGTAGCAAAGCCTTCATCTTCCGCAAGGATACTGATAAAGGAAGTGTGGTAGCTGGCCCTCCAATGAGGCCCACAGACTCACCGTGTTTCATGCAAGGGAGGCAGGATGGTGAGACTTCTGCCTGGTTGAAAATCCTAAAGATTACTGAGACATGCGGTTTTGTGCCTCTGTAACCAAGAGTAACAAAGAAGGATGCCCACTCCCAACCCTAACTGGCCTCCATGGCTATTGCATCATGCAGCAGGGCTGTCCAGTAACAGATAAATTATGTGTGGTGTACCTGTAATTCAGAATTGGATCCCCGTATTTTCATTTGCTAAATTTGGCAACTCTACTATAGAGTCACTACTGTTAGAGGTACAAGGTTGAACAAGTGCCTCATAAAAGGAATTTTTTCAAGAGGCCCCTGAGACTTTGCTGGGAGTTGAGTTGTAAGGTGAGGAGCACATAGACTCGTTCTTGCTGTTAGGTGCTGTCAAGTAAAACACAACTCCTAGAAACCCTTTGTGCAACAGAATGAAGCACTACCCAACACTATGCCATGCACACAATTTTTTTATGTTTGAGCCCAATGAGCAGCCACTATGTTTCTTCTCATTTTGAGTCATGCTGCATCAACAAAAGGAGGTCCCAAAGGCTTTACTCCATTCCCATCACTAAGATTGACTTTACTTTGCAGAAGCAGCTCTTCCCCAGGCCCCTCTTGAATGCCTCTCAGTCTCAGGGACTTATTTTCTGGCATTATATTTGATAGTGCTGCTCTGCTATTCATAGGGTTTCCAATGGCTAATTGTTTCAGGAATGGGCTGTCATGTCCTTCTCCTTAGTCTGTCTTAATCTGGAAACTCAGCTGAAACCTGTCCACCAGGGGTGGCCCTGCTGGTATCTGAAATACCGGTCACATAGCTTTCAGCATCACAGCAACATGCAAAATCCCATAGCACAAGTTGACAGATACTCGAGGGTAGCACAAGGGAGGGTAGTGAAATGTGCACCATTATTGACAATGTCTCATGATTAACCTCACAAGATTGTGAGGTTTGGAAAAACTTAGGCTATCCCTAGCTCCTTCTTATTTTTCTTTTATTATTTTTACACCAATCTACTCACCTTTATTTACTCAATATCCATTTTATAAAAATTGTATAAGAAGACACATAAAGCAGAGTCTTGCTCTTCCAGGATTTAATAATTAATTACAAGGACAGTACAAACACCTAGCTCCTCTTTGAAAAAGAAGTGGGAGAATAGTTATGGTTGACCTAAGGACAGTTCTTGCACTCAGTTATGTTTCCCATTTTTTAAATTAAGATATATAATCCACAGTAAAATTCCTTTTATAATGTATAGTGTTATCAGTTTTTGCAAATAGATATAGTCATATAAACATCATAAGAAGAAAGATATGAAACAGTACACCATCTCCCCTAATTATGTTCTGCCTTATTGTAGTTATATGATAATCTTAGCATAAAGAGGAAAAGCATTTGGCAAAGTTGAACATATAAGGTGTGACCAAAAGATATGGTGAATGTTTAAGTTTTAAAAAGTATTACAGTAAAAACACATTGCCATTAATCCCTTTCAAGATACTCCCCCGGCTTTGAACACACTTATCATTGCCATTAATCCCTTTCAAGATACTCCCCCAGCTTTGAACACACTTATCTAATCATTCTTGATACTTTTTGCAGCAGTTCTGGAAGTCTTTTTCCATGAGTATCTTAAGTATCACCCTTCGTCATGACAACGCTCCATATCACACATCACTTCCAATACAGCAATTTCTGTTAAATAAAAACATTATAGTGTGTCCTTACCCACTTTATTCACTTTCTCTGGTACCATGCAACTTCTGGCTCTTCCCCAAAATCAAAATGGCTATGAAAGGTAAATGTTTTAAATCAAGGCAGCCACAACAGTGTAACTAAAAACACAAAAGAGGACTTCCAGAACTCCTGCAGAAGGTGGCACAACAGTGGTATAAATGCATTCAAAGCAAAAGGGAGTATTTTGAGGGTGATTAATAGCAATGCATCTTTTACTATAATAACCCTTTTAAAAATTTAAACTTTTATCATTTATTTTTATCACACCTCATGTGTATGTGTGTGTGTGTACACAAGACATGCAAACAGAGGGAGGACTATTTGTGAGGAGAAAGGGGATCAATAAGAATTAAAAAGGGGGACATGAGAGGGTAGTGGATGTGAACATGAACAATGTGCGATGATTTGCATATATGGAAATATATGAAACCTATTAATTTGTATACTAACCAAAATACTTAATAAATATTTTAAAATGGAAATATGAGCAAATGATGCCAGTTCATAACTATTACTGCTTCTATTCAACAGTCTAGGTATTTTAGCCAATACAATAAGAAAAGAAAGTAAAATCTGTAAAGACTAGAAAAAAGACTTGTTATACTTCATAGATGATATGAAGTCAATTTTAAAAATCAAAAAGTATTTATGCAAACATTAAATTAAAATATTAATTCAACACTGATGCAGATTTATGGATAAATCCATTACATAAAAATCAATTGTTTTGTTCTTTTCTTTCTTTCTCTCTTTCTTTCTCTCTCTCTCTCTCTCTCTCTCTCTCTGTCTGTCTGTCTGTCTGTCTTTCTTTCTTTCTTTCTTTCTTTCTTTCTTTCTTTCTTTCTTTCTTTCTTTTTGTTTTCAGTACCAGGTGGTTGAACCTACCTGGTACTTTGCAAGTGCTCTACCACTAGGCTCCATCCCTAGTCCTACCTATTTTTATCTTGAGTCAGGGCCTCCTTGCTAAGTGACACAGGCTGCCTCCGCCCTCGAACCCATGATCTTCCTGCCTCTACCTCTGGAGTTTCTGGGATTAAAGTCATGGCTATTATACCCTGCTCTCAATGTATTTTCATATGATATCAATAAGAATTTTTCCAAAAATGAAAAAGAAGACAAAATTGAAAATATTTACCATCATAAATTCAACCAAGGAATTATACCTAGTTTATACAAAGAACTCTTACAACCCAACATCAAGGGAAGTAATTCAAGGAAACATTGGATACTTTACTAAAGGAAATACAAAAATGCAATACAAGCAAATGAACAGTTGCTCAAAAATCTTCATCACTATATAGATGAAAATAAACACCAAGAGAAGATACTAGTATACTGTCACTGGAATAGCTAAAACCCAAAATAAAAATTCAAAAGCAATCCATACCAAGTGTAAGGAAGGATGGGTGGCAACTCTTCTGATGTCTGGTTGTTGTTGCTGTTAGATGCCGTTGAGTTGGTGTTGGACTCATAGCAACCCTATGTACAA